>JAQSVH010174006.1:0-21300 GCA_029448705.1 Adansonia digitata
ATAGAAAAATATCAAAAAAGTCATGAAAAATCGTTTAGGATTTTAAAATTATTTTTCAATTTGCAATAGTTGTGCTGCCAGCAGGGGACAAAGCAAAGCAGGGGATATCTCTTATTTTTATGTCTACGGGTCCAAACTTGGGTCATTGACATTCGAACATCTATAACTGAAGGGAAAGGGTGGCACGAGCATTACAAGCCCATTTGCATAGCCCCAGAGTAGTTTGGGCCGATGAAACAGCCCGTTGATCATACAACTCAAGGTTTTGACCCAAAAAAAAGGCACAAACATTTAGGGAATAATTATAAGACCATTTTCATTTCAAAATTAGAAGATTTGAGCTTGTTTAACCAAGATTCCAGATCTAGAAAACTTAATTTTCCCTAAGATATTTGGCTAGCTTTAAGTAAAATGCTAAGTCCATGCTAATCCTCATTAGTTGAGGTTAACATGCTTAGCTTAGGGGGTTTCGAAAATCAGTTTTTATCAACCATCAAACATGGATTTTGACAATAAACATACAAAAGGGATAGCATATAACATGAATGGAGATGTTAATTTTACTAATGGCCTTGATAAAGAAGTCTTATGCACTTTGACAAGAAAATGTTTTGGATGCTAAAAATGACATTAATTCATTCAAGTTAATGTGTAAATGTGCTTGAAATGTGTTAGGCTAATGATTCATACATGGATTAAGGATAACAAGATGCAAGGACATGGCATAAAATGCATGAGCAAGAGATATCAAACTAATGAGGATTAAATAAGGCATTTTGCACATAAAAGGGCATTAAGGCATCCAAATCTTAAACTATCACAACCAAATGCCATAATAATGCATGATAATCCTAAAAGGGTGTTGGAAACATGGAGAGCTCACTAAGATGATAAAGGTGCTGAAAAACAAAAAATGTAAGTGACAGAGTAGGAAGTTATACCAATGAAACTTTAACTTTGGCCAAATAGTTGGAGCAACAGAGATGGCTTGAATTTCCCTCATTTCCTTGTTGTAAATAAACAAGAAAAAGAGAGAAACAATCAGGTTTTGGTTTTGGTATGGATGAGGGAGATTTTTAGAATGTGAAGAGGTTGAAAGTGAGTGTTTTGGGCCTATTTTTGGGTGGTGGGTGAAGGGCTACGGGATTTGTTTTTTTATGTGTGAATATGTTTTTGGAAGCTGAAACAACTTGGAATCTAACCTTTTTTTGCTGAGATAGAAGTGGTCCATTTATACTAGCATTTTGAAGCCAATTTAGAGCTATTTTTGGCCATTTCTCAAGAGGGACAAGGTGATGTCAGCATGGTGGCTATAGGGTGGCTGCAGGGAGCAATTTGCTGCTAATGTGATGGGCATAGGGTGGCTGATTTAAATGTTAAAATGATTTTCCAGCAAATAGGGTGGCTGATGGTGACATTGGCCAACAAAATAGGGAGCAGGGTGATCATGTGATATTGACCCTTGTTGATCCAATTTAGACTTCAAAAAAATGTTTTGATTAATTCAAAAGTCCAAATTCATAATTTGATATGGGTTTTGATCTTTCTTGATGCAAAGAAATGAGTTAAAATCGAGTTTTGGATTAATGGTGGATGAGTTATAAATGCTCGGACTGTGCAAATGGCCTGCATGTATCGGTACATTGCATAATGTATCGATACAATGATCATTGTATCGATAATATGAACCATTGTATTGATACTACGAACCACTATATCAATACATGTTGATATGTATCGATACATTTCTTTACAAAATGCATGTTTTGGTCTCAGCATGGCCTAGTATCGATACATAAGGTCTTGTATCAATACAGAGGCTCATGTATCGATACATCTACATGTTGTATTGATACAAATAGGGACATTTCAAATTTTTGGATTGTTGGAGCATTGTATTGATGCATGAGAACCATATATCGATACATTCAAGTAAACCTGTGAAGTTTCTCATATCTTTTATCCCTGGACACCTTAAACTATGTCATTTGATGCCATATCTTTGCGTTTACCTTTGGTATGATCTATAGGCCTCCTTGACCTCCTCAAAATACTTTGTCACCTGGTGATCATTGCCCCCTCACGTCCATGCTCAAGATTACTACAAATTAGCCCAGACAAAATAAGGTGTCTACACTCATTTTTGTATTTTCTTTACTACGGCCCATAGGCATTTTAGAACTTCCCAAAAACTTTTTCATGGAAAAGTTTGGATGGACAATTTTGATGTTTTGGTTTCATAAGAAAAGCTTTTCTTACCTTTATTTTCCTTGGAATAAAATTTCATCCACCAAAGGAGACAAACATGGATTCTTGTAATAATCTCTACTATTTTTGTGATTTGGAAACATAAACAAATTCTCCCCAATGGGATACACAATATTGATGCATTGATTTTGTATTAAAGCTTTTCCTTCCTCCATTATCCTTAGAATCAAAGTTTGTCCATCAAAAGAGATAAACGTGGATTCTTGTCATAAACTATATTTTTTTCCCATGATTTGCCACCATAAACACGTTCTCCCTATTAGGATACACGATGTTAATGCTTGGTTTTGCAAGAATAGCTTTTCTTGCCTCTATTCGCCTTAGATTCAAAGTTTGTCTATCAAAAGGAGCAAACATGGATTCTTGTAATATTCTCCATTACTCTCTTGATTTGGTCCCTTAAACACATTGTGCTTTTTGGGATACACGATTTTGATTCTTTGTTTTTGCAAGAAAAGCTTTTCTTTCCTTCATTTTCCTTAGAATCAAAGTTTATTTATAAAAAAAGACAAGCATGGATTCTTGTCATAATCTCTATTTTACCCATGATTCAACACCATCATCGCATTCTCCTTGTTAGGATAGATGATATTAATGCTTTGGTTTTGCAAGAAAATCTTTTCTTTCCTCCATATTCCTTAGAATCAAAGTTTATCTATCAAAAGAGATTTTTGTAATATTCTCCATTATTTTCTTGATTAGGCACCATAAACACGTTCTCCTCATCGAGATACATGATATTGATGCTTTCATTCTGTAGGATTAGCTTTTCTTTCCTCTATTTTCCTCATAATCAAAGTTAATCTAACAAAACGAAAAACATGGATTCCTATAAAAATCCTCACTATTTTCATGATTTGGCATCACGAACACATTCTCATTGGGATACATGATATCGAAGCTTTGATTTTGCAAGAGAAGATTTTCCTTGGCCCTTTACCCTTAGAATTGAAGATTATCTATCAAAGGAGACATACATGGATTCTTCTAATAATCTAGATTTTTTTTCATGATTTGGCACCATAATCACGTTCTCCTTTTTAGGATACACGATGTTGATGCTTTGGATTTGAAATAAAAGCTTTTCTTACCTTTATCCTCCTTTGAATCAAAGTTCATCCATTAAAAGAGAGGAATATGGATTCTTGAAATAATCCATTAACTGCATGATTCAGCATCATAAATGCATTCTCTTCATTTAGATGTGCGATTTTGATGTTTTAGTTTCACAGGAAAAGCTTTTCTTACCTTTATTTTCCTTAGAATAAAAGTTTATCCCTTAAAAGAGACAAACATGGAATATTTTAATAGTCTCTTCTATTTTCATGAGTTGGCACCATAAACACATTTCCCTCAATAGGATACACGATATTGATCCTTTGATTTTGCATGAAAAGCTTTTCCTTCCTCCATTATCCTTAAAATCAAAGCTTGTCTATCAAAAGAGACAAATATGGATTCTTGTCATAATCTAGATTTTTTTTCATGATTTGGCACCATAATCACATTCTCCTTATTGGGATACACAATGTTGATGCTTTGGACTCAAAAGAAAAGCTTTTCTTACCTATATTTTCTTTTGAATCAAAGTTCATCTGTCAAAATAAATAAACATGGATTCTTGTAATAATCACCACTAATTCTCACGTTCAACATCATAAATGCATTCTAATCATTAGGATGCATGATTTTGATGTTTCAGTTTCCCAAGAAAAGCTTTTCTTACCTCTATTTTCCATAGAATAAAACTTTATCCATCAAAGCAGACAAAAATGGATTCTTGTAATAATCCCCCACTATTTTCATGATTTGGCACCATAAACACATTCTCCTCAATGGGATACATGATATTGATGCTTTGATTTTGCATGAAAAGCTTTTCCTTCCTCTATTATCCTTAGAATCAAAGTTTATTTATCAAAAGAGACAAAAATGGATTCTTGTCATAATCTATATTTCTTTCCACAATTCACCACCAGAAATACATTTTCCCTCTTGGGATACACGACGTTAATGCTTGGTTTTGCAAGAAAAGCTTTTATTACCTCTATTTTCCTTGGAATCAAAGTTTGTCCGTCAAAAGGGACAAACATGGATTCTTGTAATAATCTCTATTACTTTCTTGGTTTGACGTGTTAAACACATTCTTCTCATTGGGATACATCATTTTTATTTTTCTTTTTGCAAGTAATGCTTTTCTTTCCTCTATTTTACTTAGAATCAAAGTTCAACTATGAAAAAAGGCCAATGTGGATTCTTGTAATAATCTCTATTTTGTCCATGATTGAACACCATAAATGCATTCTCCTCATTAGGATAGATGATATTGATGCTTTAGTTTTGCAAGAAAAGCTTTTCTTTCCTCCATATTCTGTAGAATCAAAGTTTATCTATCAAAAGAGGTTCTTATAATAATCTCCTTTCTTCTCTTAATTAGGCACCATAAACATGTTCTCCTCATCGGGATACACAATATTGATGCTTTTGTTCTATACGATAAGCTTTTCTTTCCTCTATTTTCCTTGGAATCAAAGTTTATCTGTCAAAGGGGAAAACATGGATTCTTGTAAAAATCCTCACTATTTTCATGATTTGGCATCACAAACACATTCTCATTGGATACATGATATCGATGCTTTAACTTTACAAGAAAAGCTTTTCCTTGCTCCTTTATCCTTAGAATCAAAGATAATCTTTCGAAGGAGACAATCATGGATTCTTGCAGTAATCTAGATTTTTTTCATGATTTGGCACCATAACATGTTCTTGCTATTAGGATACATGATGTTGATGCTTGGGTTTTCAAGACAAGATTTTCTTACCTCTATTTTCCTTGGAATCAAAGTTCTCCATGAGAGAGACAAACATTGATTCTTCTAATAATCTCTATTATTTTCATGATTCAACATCATAAACACATTTTCCTTATTTGAATGCATGATGTTGATGTTTTGGTTTTGCAAGAAAAGCTTTTCTTACCTTTATTTTCCTTAGAATCAAAGTTTATCTGTCAATAGAGACAAACATTAGTTCTTGTAATCAACTCCTCTATTTTCTTGATTTGGCACCATAAACATATTCTCCTTAATCGGATACATGATATTGATGCTTTGATTTTGCACGAAAAGCTTTTCCCATTACTATTATCCTTAGAATCAAAGATTATCTGTTTGAAGCAACAAACATGGATTTTTGCCATAATGTAGTTTTTTTTTTCATGATTTGAAACCATAATCACATTTTCCCCATTAGGATACATTACGTTGATGCTTGGTTTTACAAGAAAAGCTTTTTTTGCCTCTCTTTTCCTTAGAATCAAAGTTCATCTATTAAGAGAGATAAACATGGATTGCTATAATAATCAAGATTTATTTCATGATTCGACACCATTAGCACAATCTCCCTATTGGGATATACAATGTTGATGGTATAGATTTGAAAGAAAAGCTTTTCTTACCTCCATTTTCCTTTGAATAAAAGCACGTCTATCAAAAGAGACAAACATGGTTTCCTTTAATAATCTCCATTATTCTCATGATTCAACATTATAAACTCATTCTCCTCATTTGGATACGCGGTTTTCATGTTTGAGTTTCACAAGAAAAACTTTCTTACCTTTATTTTCCTTAAAATAAAGTTTATCCATCAAAGGAGACAAACATGGATTCTTGTAATAATCTCCACTATTTTCATGATTTGGCATCGTAAACATATTCCCTTCAATAGGATACTTAATATTAATGGTTTGATTTTGCATGAAAAGCTTTTCGTTCTTCCAATATCCTTAGAATCAAAGCTCATCTGTCAAAAGGGACAAATATGGGTTCTTGTTATAATCTAGATTTGTTTTCATGATTCAGCACTGTAATCACGTTTTCCTTATTGGGATACATGATGTTGAAGTTTCGGATTTGAAAGAAAAGCTTTTCTTACCTCTCTTTTCCTTTGAATCAAAGTTCATCCATCAAAAGAAACAAACATGGAGTCTTGTAATAATCTTTATTAATTCTCATGATTTAGCATCATAAATGCATTCTTCTAATTTAAATGCATAATTTTGAAGTTTGGGTTTAATAAAAAAATTGTCCATCCTACATTATCCTTAGAATCAAAGTTCGTTCATCCAAAGAGACAAACATGGATTCATATAATGATCTAGATTTGTTTCATGATTCGACACCATAAACATGTCCTCCCTTTTGCGATACACGATGTTGATGTTTGATTTGAAAGAAAAGCTTTTCTAACGTCCATTTTCCTTTGAATCAAAGTTCATCCATTAAAGGAGACAAACATGGATTCTTGCAATAATCTCCATTATTCTCATGATTCGGCATCATAAATGCATTTTCCTCGTTCAGATGCACATTGTTGATGTTTTGATTTTGCAAGAAAAGCTTTTCTTACCTTTATTTTCCTTAGAATCGAAGTTTATTAATTAAAAGAGACAAACATGGGTTCTTATAATAATATTCATTATTTTCATGATTTGGCATCATAAACATATTCTCCTCAATCAGATACATGATATTGATGCTTTGAATTTACATAAAAAGCTTTTCCTTCCACCATTATCCTTAGAATCAAAGTTTGTCCACTAGAAGCAACAAACATGGATTTTTGGCATAATGCAAAAATTTTTTGTGATCCGGAACCACAATCACATTTTCCCTATAGGGATACATGATGTTGATGCATGGTTTTACAAGAAAAGCTTTTTTTGCCTCTTTCGTTCTTAGAATCAAAGTTTATCTGTTAAGAGAGGAAAACATGGATTCTTGGAATAATCTCTGTTATTCTCATAACTCCGCACCTTAAACGCATTCTCCTTATTAGGATACACGATTTTGATGCCTTGGTTTTGCAAGAAAATCTTTTTGTTGCTACTTTCCATAGAATCCATGCCCATCTGTGAAAAGAGACAAACATGGATTCTTGTAATAGTCTAGATTTGTTTCATGATTCAGCACCATGAACACATTTTTCCCATCGAGATATGTGGTATTGATGGTTTTACAAGAAAAGCTTTTTTTTGCCTCCATTTTCCTTAGAATCAAAGTTTATTGGTTAAAAGACACAAACATGGATTCTTGTAATAATCTCCATTATTCTCATGATTCAACATCATAAACGCATTATCCTCATTTGGATGCACAGTTTTGATGTTTTAGTTCCACAAGAAAAGCTTTTCTTACCTCTATTTTCCTTAGAACAACAAGAAAAGCTTTTATTACCTCTATTTTCCTTAGAACAAAAGTTTATCCATCAAAGGAGACAAAACGGATTCTTTTAATTATCGCCACTATTTTCATGGTTTGGCACCATAAACACTTTCCCCTCAATAGGATACACGATATTGATGCTTTGATATTGCATGAAAAGCTTTTTCGTCCTCCATTTTCCTTAGAATCAAAGTTCGTCTGTCAATAGAGACAAATGTGGATTCCTATAATAATCTAGATTTGTTTCATGATTCGGCATCAAAAACACGTTTTCCCTATTGGGATACACGATATTGATGCTTTGGATTTAAAAAAAAAGTTTTTCTTACCTTTATTTTCCTTTGAATCAAAGTTTATTCGTTAAAAGTGAAAAACATGGATTCCTATAATAATCACCATTATTCTCATGATTCAGCATCATAAACACATTCTTCTCATTTGCGTGAATAGTTTTCATGTTTTAGGTTCACAAGAAAAGGTTTCTTACCTCTATTTTCCTTAGAATAGAATTTCTCCATCAAAGGAGACAAACTTGGATTCTTGTAATAATCTCCACTATTTTCATGATTTGGCACCATAAACATATTCCTTTAAATAGGATACATAATATTGATGCTTTGATTTTGCATGAAGAGCTTTTCCTTCCTCCATTATCCTTAGAATCGAAGCTTGTCTATCAAAAGAGACAACTCTGGGTTCTTGTTATAATCTAGATTTTTTTCAGGATTCAGCACTATAATCACATTCTCCGTATTGGGATACACGATGCCAATTTTTTGGATTCGAAAGAAAAGCTTTTCTTACCTCTATTTTCCTTTGAATCAAAGTTCATCCATCAAAAGAGACAAACATGGATTCTTGTAATAATCTCCATTAATTCTCATGATTTAGCATCATAAATGCATTCTTCTCATTTAAATGCATGATTTTGAAGTTTTGGTTTCACAAGAAAATTTTTCATCCTCCATTATCCTTAGAATCAAAGTTCGTTCATTCAAACAGAGAAACATGGATTCCTATAATAATCTAGATTTGTTTCATGATTTGGGACCATAAACATGTTCTCCCTCTTGGGATACAAGATGGTGATGTTTGGATTTGAAAGAAAAGCTTTTCTAACCTTCATTTTCCTTTGAATCAAAGTTCATTCATCAAAGGAGACAAACATGGAATTTTGTAATAATCTTCATTATTCTCATGATTTGGCATCATAAACATATTTTCCTCCTTCAGATGCACATTGTTGATGCTTTGATTTTGCAAGAAAAGCTTTTTTGACCTTTATTTTCCTTAGAATCGAAGTTTATCCATCAAAAGAGACAAACATGGGTTCTTGTAATAATATTCATTGTTTTCATGATTTGGCACCATAAACATATTCTCCACAGTCGAATACATGATATTGATGCTTTGATATTGCATGAAAAGCTTTTCCATCCTTCATTATCCTTATAATCAAAGTTCATCTATCAACAGAGAGTGACGTGGGTTCCTATAATAATCTAGATTTGTTTCGTGATTCGGCATCATAAACATGTTCTCCATATTAGGGTACACGATGTAGATGCTTTGGATTTAAAAGAAATGCTTTTCTTACGTTTATTTTCTGTTGAATCAAAGTTCATTTGTCAAAAGTGACAAACATGAATTCTTGTAACAATCTTCATTATTCTCATGATTCAACATCACAAACACATTCTCCTCATTTGGGTGCACAGTTTTTATGTTTTAGTTTCATAAGAAAAGCTTTCTTACCTTTATTTTCCTTAGAATAGAAGTTTATCCATCAAAGGAGAAAAACTTGGATTCTTGTAAGAATCTCCACTATTTTCATAATTTGGCACTATAAACATATTCCTCTCAATAGGACACACGATATTGATGCTTTGATTTGCATGAAAAGCTTTTCCTTCATCTATTATCCTTAGAATCAAAGCTCGTTTGTAAAAAAAGTCAAGTATGGATTCTAGTCATAATCTAGATTTTTTTTCATGATTTGGCACCATAACCACGTTCTCCTTATCATGATACACGATATTGATGCTTTGGATTTAAAAGAAAAGCTTTTCATACCTCGATTTTCCTTTGAATCAAAGTTCATCTGTCAAAAGAGACAAACATAGATTCTTGTAATAATCTCCATTAATTCTCATGATTCAGCATCATAAATGCACTCTCCTCATTTAAATACGTGATTTTGAACTTTTGGTTTCACACAGAAAGCTTTTCTTACCTTTATTTTCCTTAGAATAAAAGTTTATCCATCAAAGGAGGCAAACATGGATTCTTATCATAATCTAGAATTTTTTCTATGATTTGCCACCATAAACACGTTCCCCTATTGGGATACACGACGTTAATGCTTGGTTTTGCAAGAAAAGCTTATCTTATAGCCGTTTTCCTCAGAATCAAAGTTTATCCGTTAAAAGGGATAAACATGGGTTCTTGTAATAATCTCTATTATTCTCTTGATTTGGCACCTTAAACACATTCTGCTAATTGGAATGCATGATTTTGATGCTTTGTTTTTACAGGAAAAGCTTTTATTTCCTCTAATTTCCTTAGAATCAAAGTTTGCCTATCAAAAAAGACAAACGTGGATTCCTGTAATAATTTCCATTTTGCCCATGATTCAACACCATAAATATATTCTCCTTATCAGGATAGATGATATTGATGCTTTGGATTTTCAAGAAAAATGTTTCTTTCCTCCATATTCCTTAGAACCAAAATTTATCTGTCAAAAGAGGTTCTTGTAATCATCTCCATTCTTCTCTTGATTAGTTACCATGAACACGTTCTTCTCATCGAGATACATGATATTGATACCTTCGTTCTGCAGGATAAGCTTTTCTTTCCTTTATTTTGCTTAGAGTCAAAGTTCAACTATCAAAAGGGAAATCATGGATTCTTGTAAAAATCCTCACAATTTTCATGATTTGGCATCACAAACATATTCTCATTAGGATACATGACATCGATGCTTTATTTTTGCAAGAAAAGCTTTTCCTTACTCCTCTATCCTTAGAATCAAAGATAGTCTGCCAGAGGAGACAAAATTGGATCCTTGTAATAATCTAGAATTTTATCATGATTCGGCACCATAACATGTTCTCGTTATTGGGATACCCGATGTTGATGCTTCAATTTTCAAGAAAAGCTTTTCTTGCCTCCATTTTCTTTAGAATCAAAGTTTATCCATTGAGAGAGATAAACATGGATTCTTGTAATAATCTCCATTATTCTCAAGATTCAGTATTGTAAATGCATTTTCCTCATTCGGATGCATGATGCTGAAGTTTTGGTTTTGCAAGAAAAGCCTTTCTTACCTTTATTTTCCTTAGAATCAAAGTTTATCTATTAAAAGAGACAATCATGGGTCCTTGTAATAATCTTCGCTATTTTCATGATTTGGCACCATAAACTTATTCTCCTTAATCGGATACACGATATTGATGCTTTGATTTTACACGAAAAGCTTTTTCTTCTGCCATTATCCCTAGAATCAAAATTTGTCCATCAAAAGTGACAAACATGAATTCTTGCCATAATATAGATTTTTTTCATGATTACACAAACACATTTTCCTCATTGGGATACATGATTTTCATGCTTGGTTTTACAGGAAAAGCTTTCTTTGCCTCTCTTTCCCTTAGAATCAAAGTTCATCCGTTAAGAGAGACAAACATGGATTCTTGGAATAACCTCCATTGTTCTCATGATTTGACACCAAAACACATTCTCCTTATTAGGATTTGAAGCCTTGGTTTTGCAAGAAAAGCTTCTTTTTCACCACCTTCCATAGCTCATCCATAAAAAAAGACAAACATGGATTCTTGTAATAATCTTGATTTGTTTCATGATTTGGTACCATAAACATGTTCTCCCCATTAGGAAACATGATGTTCATGCTTGGTTTTACAAGAAAAGCTTTTCCTGCCTTCTTTTTGCTTAGAATCAAAGTTTATCTATTAAAAGACACAAACATGGATTCTTGTAATAATCTCAACTATTTTCATGATTTGGCACTATAAATACATTCTCCTCAATGGGATACATGATATTGATGCTTTAATTTTGCAAGAAAAGCTTTTCCATCCTCCATTATCCTTAAAATCAAAGTTCATCTATCAAAAGAGATAAACATAGGTTCCTGTAACAATCTAGAATTGTTTCATGATTTGACATCATAAACACATTCTCCCTGTTGGGATAGACAATGTTGATGCTTTTGATTTGAAAGAAAAGTTTTTCTAACCTCTATTTTCATTTGAATCAAGGTATATCTGTCAAAAGAGAAAAACATGGATTCTTGTAATAATCTCCATTATCTCATGATTCAGCATCATAAACTTATTCTCCTCATTTAGGTGCACGGTTTTGATGTTTTGGTTTCACAAAAAAAGCTTTTCTTACCTCTATTATCCTTAGAATAAAAGTTTATCCATCAAATAAAAGAAACATGGATTCTTATAATAATCTCCCCTATTTTCATGATTTGGCACCATAAACACATTTCCATTATTAGGATACACGATACTGATGCTTTGATTTTGCATGAAAGCTTTTCCTTCCTCCATTATCCTTAAAATCAAAGCTCGTCTATCAAAAGAGACAAATATGGATTCTTGTCATAATCTAGATTATTTTTCATGATTCGGCACCATAATCACATCCTCTTATTGGGATACACGATGTTCATGCTTTTGGATTTGAAAGAAAAGCTTTTCTTACCTCTATTTTCCTTTAAATCAAAGTTCATCCATCAAAGAGGCAAACATGGATTACTATAATCATCTCCATTGTTTCTCATGATTCAACATTATAAATGCATTATCCTCATTTGGATTCACGGTTTTGATGTTTTGATTTCATAAGAAAAGCTTTTCTTACCTCTATTTTCCCTAGAATAAAAGTTTACCCATAAAAGGAGGCAAATATGAATTGTTGTAATAATCTCCATTATTTTAATGATTTGGCTCTGTAAACATAATCTCCTTATTAGGATAGATGATATTGATGCTATGGTTTTGCAGGAAAAGCTTTTTTTCCCTCCATATTCCCTAGAGTCAAAGTTTATCTATCAAAAGAGGTTCTTGTAATAATCTCTATTCTTTTCTTGGTTAGGCACCATAAACGCATTCTCTTCATTAGGATACACAATATTGACGCTTACGTTATGCAGGATAAGCTTTTCTTTACTCTATTTTCCTTAGAATCAAAGTTCATCTGCCAAAAGGGAAAATATGGATTCCTATAAAGATCCTCACTATTTTCATGATTTGGCATCATAAACACATTCTTATTGGGATACATGATATCGATGCTTTCATTTTGCAAGAAACATTTTTTCTTGCTCCTTTATCCTTAGAACCAAAGATCATCTGTCAAAGGAGACAAATATGGATTCTTGTAATAATCTAGATTTTTTTTTCATGATTCAGCACCATAACACGTTCTCGCTATTAGGATACACGATGTTGATGCTTTGGTTTTCAAGAAAAGCTTTTCTTACCTCCATTTTCCTTAGAATCAAAGTTTGTCCATTGAGAGAGATAAACATGGATTCTTGTAATAATCTCCATTATTCCCATGATTTGGCATCATAATGCATTTTCCTGATTCGAATGCACAATGTTGATGTTTTCATTTTACAAGAAAACCTTTATTTTCCCTAGAACCAAAGTTTATCCATCAAAAGAAATAATCTCTGCTATTTTCATGATTTGGCACGATAAACATATTATCCTCAATCGGATACATGATATTGATGCTTTGATTTTGCACAAAAAGCCTGTTAAGAGAGACAAACATGGATTCTTCAAATAATCTCCATTATTCTCATGATTTGACACCTTAAACACATTCTTCTTATTACATAATTTTGATGCCTTGGCTTTGCAAAAAAAGCTTTTCTTTCTTCCATTTTTCATAGAATCAAAGCTCGTCTGTCAACAGAGACAAATGTGGATTCTTGTAATAATATAGATTTGTTTTATGATTTGGCACCATAAACATGTTCTCCTTATCGGGATACATGATATTGATGCTTGGTTTTACAAGAAAACCTTTTTTTGCCCTTCCTTTTCTTAGAATCAAAGTTCATCAAGAGACACAGACTTGGATTCTTGTAATAATCTCCACTATTTTCATGATTTGGCACATAAATACATTCTTCTCAATGGGATATATGATAATGATGCTTTGATTTTGCAAGAAAAAGTTTTTCCATACTCCATTATCCTTAGAAGCAAAGTTTGTCTGTCAAAAGAGATAAACATGGTTTCCTATAATAATCTAAATTTGTTTCATGATTCAGCACCATAAACACGTTCTTCCTATAAGGATAAATGATATTGATCTTTGGATTTGAAAGAAAAGCTTTTCTTACCACTATTTTCTTTTGAATCAAAGTTCATCCATTTAAAGAGACAAACATGGATTCTTGTAGTAATCTCTATTATTCTCATGATTCAGCATCATAAACGCATTCTGCTCATTCAGATGCACGCAGATATTGATGTTTTAGTTTTACAGGAAAAGCTTTTCTTAACTCTATTTTTCTTAGAATAGAAGCTTATCCATAAAGGAGACAAACATGGATTCCTATAATAATCTCCATTATTTTAATGATTTGGCACCATAAACACACTCCTTTTATTAGGATACACGGTATTGATGCTTTGATTTTGCATGAAAAGCTTTTCCTTCCTCCATTATCCTTAGAATCAAAACTCATCTATCAAAAGAGACAAATATGGATTCTTATCATAATCTAGAATTTTTCATGATTTGGCACCATAATCATGTTCTCTCTATTAGGATACAAGATGTTGATGCTTGGTTTTGCAAGAAAAGCTTTTCCTTACCTCCACCTTCCATAGAATCAAAGTTTATCTGTCAAAAAAGACAAACATGGATTCTTGTAATAATCTCCATTATTCTCATGATTTGACCTTATAAACGTTTTCTTCTCATTAAGATGCACGATATTGAAGTTTTGGTTTTGCAAGAAAAGCATTTCTTACCATTGTTTTCCTTAGAATCAAAGTTTAGAACACAAACATGGATTCTCGATATCATCTCCGCTATTTTCATGATTTAGCACCATAAACACATTTTCCTCAATGGGATACACGATATTGATGCTTTGATTTTTCATGAAGAGCTTTTCCTTCCTCCATTGTCGTTAGAATCAAAGTTTGTCTATCAAAAGAGACAAACATGGATTCTTTTCATAATCTAGATTTTTTTCCTTGATTTGCCACCAAGAACATGTTCTCCCTATTAGGATAAACAATGTTAATGCTTGGTTTTGCAAGAAAAGCTTTTCTTACCTCCATTTTCCTTACAACTAAAGTTTTTTCGTCAAAAGGGACAAACATTGATTCTTGTAATAATCTCCATCACTCTCATGATTCGGCACCTTAAACACTTTCTGCTCATTGGGATACATGATTTTGATGCTTTGTTTTTGTAAGAAAAGCTGTTCTTTCCTTTATTTTCCTTGGAGTCAAAGTTCATCTATCAAAAAACACAAATGTGGATTCTTGTAATAATCTCCATTTTGTCCCTGATTCAACACCTTAAACACATTCTCCTCACTAGAATAGATGATAATGAAGCCTTAGTTTTGCAAGAAAACCTTTTCTTTCCTCTATATTCCTTAGAATCACAGTTTATCTATCAAAAGAGGTTTTGATAATAATCTCTATTCCTCTCTTGATTAGGCACTATAAACACATTCTCCTCATCAAGATATATGATATTGATGCTTTTATTCTGCAAGATAAGCTTTTATTACCTCTATTTTCCTTAGAATCAAAGTTTATCTGTCAAAAGGGAAAACATGGATTCCTATAAAAGCCTAACTATTTTCATGATTTGGCATCACAAACACATTCTTATTTGGATACATGATATTGATGCTTTGATTTTGCAGGAAAAGTTTTTCCTTACTCCATTATCCTCAAAATCAAAGATCATCTATCAAAAGAGACAAACATGGATTCTCGTAATAATCTAGATTTTTTTCATGATTTGACACCATAACACGTTCTTGCTATCAGGATACACAATATTGATGCTTTGGTTTTTAAGAAAAGCTTTTCTTACCTTCATTTTCCTTAGAATCAAAGTTCTTCCATCGAAAGAGACAAACCGAGATTCTTGTAATAATCTCCATTATTCTCATGATTTGGCATCGTAAATGCATTTTCCTCATTCGAATGCATGATGTTAACAATTCGGTTTTGCAAGAAAAGTTTTCTTACCTCTATCTTCTTATAATAAAAATCTTATCCATCAAAAGAGACAAACATGGATTCTTGTAATAATCTCCACTATTTTCATGATTTGGCACCATAAACACATTCCCTTTAATAGGATGCCCGATCTGGATGCTTTGATTTGTATGAAAAGCTTTTATTTCCTCCATTATCCTTAGAATCAAAGTTCGCCTGTCAAAAAAGATAAATATGAATTCTTGTCATAATCTAGATTTTTTTCATGATTCGGCACCATAATCACATTCTTTTTATTGGAATACATTATGTTGATGCTTGGTTTCATAAGAAAAGCTTTTCTTTCCTTCATGTTTCTTAGAATCAAAGTATCTATCAAAAGAAGTTCTTGTAATAATCTCTATACTTTTCTTGATTAGGTACCATAAACATGTTTTCCTTATCGGGATGCATGATATTGATGCTTTTGCTTTATAGGATAAGCTTTTCATACCTCTATTTTCCTTAGAATCAAACTTCACCTGTCAAAAGGGAAAACATGGATTCCTGTAAAAATCCTAACATTTGCATGATTTGACATCACAAACACATTCTCATTGGGATACATGATATTGATACTTTGATTTTGCAAGAAAAGCTTTTCTTTGCTCCCTTATCCTTGGAATCAAATATCGTTTATCAAAAGAGACAAACATGGATTCTTGTAATAATCTGGATTTTCTTCATAATTTGGTACCATAACACGTTCTCGCTATTGGGATATATGATGTTGATGCTTTGGTTTTTAAGAAAAGCTTTTCTTACCGTTATTTTCTTTTGAATCAAAGTTTATCCATTAAACACAACAAACATGGATTCTTATAATAATTTCCATTATTCTCATCATTCGCATCGTAAATGCTTTTTCCTTATTCAGATGCAGATGATGATGTTTTGGTTTTGCAAGAAAAGCTTTTCTTACCTCTATGTTCCTTATAATCAAAGTTTATCCATCAAAGAGACAAACATGGATTCTCATAATATTCTCCACTATTTTAATGATTTGGCACCACAAACACAATCCCTTCAGTAGGATACATGATATTGATGCTTTGATTTTACACGAAAAGCTTTTTCTTCTGCCATTATACTTAGAATCAAAATTTATCCGTTAAAAGGGACAAACTTGGATTCTTGTCGTAATCTAGATTTTTTTCAATGATTTGGCACCATAATCATGTTCTCCCCATTGGGATACATAATGTCGATGCTTTGGTTTTTAAGAAAAGGCTTTCCCTACCTCTATTTTCCTTTAAATCAAAGTTTGTCCATCAAAAGAGGCAAACATGGATTCTTGTAATAATCTCCATTATTTTCATGATTCGGCATCATAAATCCATTTTCCTTATTCGGATGCATGATTTTGATGTTTTGGTTTTGCAAGAAAAGATTCTCTTACCTCTATTTTCCTTAGAATCAAAGTTTATCCATTAAAAGAGACAAACATGGGTTTTTGTAATGATCTCCTCTATTTTCATGGTTTGACAGCATAAACATATTTTTTCTCAATCGGATATATGATATTGATCTTTGATTTTGCACGAAAAGCTTTTCCTTTCGCCATTATCCTTAAAATTAAAGTTTGTTTGTTAGAAGAGACAAACATAGATTTTTGCCATAATATAGATTTTTTTTCATGATTCAGAGCCACAAACACGTTCTCCCTATTGGGATACACGATGCTGATGCTTGGTTTTACAAGAAAAGCTTTTTTTGCCTCTATTTTCTTTAAAATCAAAGTTTATCCATTAAGAGAGACAAAAATGGATTCTTGGAATAATCTCCATTATTCTCATGATTCAGTACCTTAAACATATTCTCCTTATTAGGATACATAACTTTGAGGCCTTGGTTTTGCAAGAAAAGCTTTTCTTTTCTCCATTTTCTATAGAATCAAAGCTCATCCTCAAAAGAGACAAATGTACATTCTTGTAATAATCTTGATTTGTTTCATGATTCAGCATCGTAAACACGTTCTCTCCATTGGATACATGATGTTGATGCTAGGTTTTACAAGAAAAGCTTTTTTTGCCTCCCATTTCCTTAGAATCAAAGTTCATCTATTAAAAGACACAAACATAGATTCTTATAATAATCTCCACTATTTTCATGACTTGGCCCCGTAAATATAATTTTCTGGATGGGATGCATGATATTGATGCTTTTATTTTGCAGGAAAAGCTTTTCCATTCCCTATTATCCTTAGAATCAAAGTTTTTCCATCAAAAGAGACAAACATGGGTTCCTATAATAATTTGGATTTTCTTCATGATTCGACACTATAAACACGTTTTCCTTATTGAGGCATATGATGTTGATGCTTTGGATTTGAAACCTCTATTTTCCTTTGAATCAAAGTTCATCCATCAAAAGAGACAAACATAGATTCCTATAATAATCTTGGTTATTCTCATGATTTAGCATGACAAACACATTCTTCTAATTTGGATGAACGATTTTAATGTTTCGCTTTCACAAGAAAAGCTTTTCTTACCTCTTTTCTTCCTTAGAATAAAAGTTTAGCCATTGAAGGAGACAAACATGGATTCTTGTAATAATCTCCACTACTTTCATGATTTGGCACCATAAACACATTCCCCTCAATAGGATACACGATATTGATGCTTTGATTTTCATGAAAAGCTTTTCTTTCCTCCATTATCCTTAGAATCAAAGCTCGTCTGTCAAAAGAGACAAATGTGGATTCTTGTCATAATCTAGATTTTTTTTTCATAATTCGACACCATAATCATGTTCTCCCTATTGGGATACATGATGTTGATGCTTGGTTTTGCAAGAGAAGCTTTTCTTACTTCCACTTTCCATAGAATCAAAGTTCATCTACCAAAAATGACAAACAAGGATTCTTGTAATAATCTCCTTTATCTCATGATTCAACATCATAAACGCATTGTCCTTATTCAGATGCAGGATATTGATATTTTGGTTTTGCAAGTTTCTCTATTTTCCTTAGAATCAAAGTTCATCTATCAAAAAAGACAAATGTGGATTCTTGTAATAATCTCCATTTTGTCCATGATTCAACACTATAAACATATTTTTGTTATTAGGATAGATGATACAAATGCTTTGGTTTTGCAAGAAAAGGTTTTTTTCCTCCATATTCATTTAATCAAAGATGATTAGCCAAAAGAGATTCCTATAATATTCTTGATTCTTTTCATAATTAGGCACCATATACACATTCTCCTAATTAGATACATGATATTGATGCTCTCATTCTACAGGATAAGCTTTTCTAACCTTTATTTTTCCTTAAAACCAAAGTTTATCTGCCAAAAGGGCAAAAATGGATTTTGTAATAATCATCACTATTTTCATGATATGGCACCATAAACATATTCTCCTCATTGGGATGCACAATATTGATTCTTTGATTTTGCAAGAAAAGCATTTCCCTCCTCCACTATTAGTAGATTCAAAGTTCATCCGTTAAATGAAACAAACATGGATTTTGGTAATAATCTAGATTTGTTTCGTTGTTCGGGACCATAAATATGTTTTCCTTATTGGGATACATGATGTTAATGCTTTGGTTTTGCAAGAAAAGCTTTTCTTACCTCCAATTTCCTTAGAATCAAAGCTCGTTTGTCAAAAGATGGATTCTGGTAGTAATCGCCATTATTCTCATGATTCAACAAGAAACGCATTCTCCTAATTCAGATGCATAATATTGATGCTTTGGTTTTGCAAGAAAAGCTTTTTTTTACCATTATTTTCCTTAGAATCAATGTTTATCCATCAAAGGAGACAAACATTGATTCTTGTAATAATCTTCACGACTTTCATGACTAAGCACCATAAGCACATTTTGCTTAATGGGATACACGATATTAAAGCTTTAATTTTGCATGAAAAGCTTTTCTCATTATTCTTAGAATCAAAGTTCATCTATCAAAAGAGACAAACATTGATTCTAGTCATAATCTAGATTTATTATCATTATTCGACACCATAAACACATTCTCCTTATTGGGATAAATGATGTTGATGCGTTTGTTTTGCAAGAAAAGCTTTTCTTACGTCCATTTTCCATAGAATCAAAGTTTGTCCGCCAAAAAAAAAACATGGATTCTAGTAATAATTTTCGTTATTCTCAACATTCGACGCCTTAAACACATTCTTCTCTTTGGAATACATGATTTTCATGCTTTGGTTTTGCAAGAAAAGCTTTTTTGTCTTCCATTTTCCTTAGAATTAAAGTTTGTCCACTAAAACAATCAAACTTGAACTCTAGTAGTAATCTCTATTATGTTCATGATTCAACACCATAAACACATTCTTCTCACTGGATACATAAGACTAATGCTTTGGTTTTACATGAAAAGCTTTCCTTTGCTTTATATTCCTTAGAATCAAAGTTCATCTGTAAAAAGAGGTTTTGTAATAATCTCCATTCTTTTCATGATTAGGCACCATAAACATATTCCTCTCATCAAGATACACAATATTGATGGTTTCGTTTTCCAGGGTATGTTTTTCTTACATCTATTTTTTAGAATTGAAGTTCATCTATCAAAAGGGAAAAAATGGATTCTTGTAATAATCTCCACTATTTTCATAATTCAGCAACTTAAAAACATTCTCCTTATTCGAATACATGATTTTGTTGCTTTAGTTTTGCAAGAAAAGCTTTTCTTTCCTCCATTTTCCTTAAAATCAAAGCTCATCCATCAAAAGAGACAAACATGGATTCTTGTAATAATCTCCATTCTGTTCATGATTTAGCACCATAAACACATTCTCTCTATTGAGATACATGATATTGATGCTTTGGTTCTACAAGAAAAGCTTTTCTTTCTTCCATATTCATTAGAATCAAAGTTCATCTATCAAAAGGGCAAACATCATTCTTATAAAAATCTCCATTATTTTCATGATTTGGCAACATAAACACATTCTCCTCAATGCGATACATGATAATGATGCTTGATTTTGCAAGAAAAGCTTTTCCTTCTTCCAATATCCTTAGAATCAGAGTACGTCCGTAAAAAGTGGCAAACAAGGATTCTTATAATAATCTAGATTTTTTTCATAGTTTGATGGCAGTTCATCTATCAAAAGGGCAAACATCATTCTTATAAAAATTTCCATTATTTTAATGATTTGGCAACATAAACACATTCTCCTCAATGCGATACATGATAATGATACTTGATTTTGCAAGAAAAGCTTTTCCTTCTTCCAATATCCTTAGAATTAAAGTACGTCCATAAAAAATGGCAAACAAGGATTCTTATAATAATCTAGATTTTTTTGCATAGTTTGATGGCAGTTCATCTATCAAAAGGGCAAGCATCATTCTTATAAAAATTTCCATTATTTTCATGATTTGGCAACATAAACACATTCTCCTCAATGCAATACATGATAATGATGATTTTGCAAGAAAAGCTTTTCTTTCTTCCAATATCCTTAGAATTAAAGTACATTCGTCAAAAGTGGCAAACATGGATTCTTATAATAATCTAGATTTTTTTCATAGTTTAATGGCATAACACATTCTC
>JAQSVH010174074.1:0-21285 GCA_029448705.1 Adansonia digitata
CTCTCCAGTGCCCAAAGTGGAACATTCCATTTTCAAAGTAAAATCCAGAGGTCATTTTTATTGAAAATCTCTACATTACCCATCTCTCTGAGGCGTATATAAGATTAAATCATTTTCATCAAACTTGGATTTGTATTGCTATAAGATTCATGCATTAAAAAGGGGTTATATCAAAATAATGACAAAGTCAAGATCGAAAAAATCGAAACTGAGATAAGACATATCTAGTAAGGTACTGATTTCGGGCATCGCGAAGAAGTTCGTACCTCATCGCGCGTAACCAACTCCCAAACCCAAACGGTGAATCTTTGCATTACGTAGACCACGGGATCAATGTTTTGAGTTTTATAGCTCAGAACACAGGTTTCAATAGGCATCTGATCATGCCTACCCCAAAATGATCGGTGGTGACTCCAAGCGTTGGCCATTTTCTTGATGGTCATTCGAGACCAATAAGATGAGCGATTCATCTTATGGTCCCCCTCACTATGTCATAAGTCGAGAACCATATATTCTTGTTCTCATCACATTGCCAAAGAATAGTCTCAATCAAGAAGACCTTTCTAAGTTAGGAAAGTATTTTAAGTCATACATACCCATAGATCTGTGAGGATCCACCCCGGGGTACATTACGACAGGCACCATACACACATTTGCCTCATTAGCATAGATGAAATTCATGCTTTGGCTTGATAAGAAAAGCTTTTCTTCCACCACTTTTTGAAAACAATGTTATGCTGTTAATTGTGACAAACATGGAAGCATTTAATAATCTCTTTTTTTTCATGATTGGGCACCACAAACATATTCTCCTAATTAGGATAGATGGCATTAATGCTTTGATCTCATAAGAAATACTTTCCTCCCCACCATTCTTTTGGAACCAATGTTATTCCGTCCATGGTGACAAACATGGATGTACACATTAATCTCCATTTTTTTATGATTGGCCACCATAAACACATTCTCCTTATTGGGATAGATGACATTAACACTTTGGCTTGATAAGAAAAGCTTTTCTTTTGACCATTTTTTGGAATCAATGTTATTCTGTTACTTTAACAAACATGGATGCACGTATTAATCTCTTTTTTTTCATGATTGGGCACCATAAACATATTCTCCTCATTGGGTAGATGATATTAATGCTTTGGCTTGATAGGAAAAGCTTTGCCTTCCAGCATTTTTTGGAATCAATGTTATTCCATCAATCGTGACAAATAGATGCATGTAATAGCCTCCTTTTATTAAAGATTGGGCACCATAGACATGTTCTCCTGATTAGGATAGATCACATTGAGGGTTTGGCTTGATAAGAAAAGTTTTTCTTTCCAGCATTTTTTGGGATCAATGTTATTTTGTCAATCATGACATACAAGGATGCACGTATTAATCTCTTTTTTTTTTCATGATTGGGTAACATAAACACATTTTCCTCATCAGGATAGATGATATTGATGCTTTGGCTTAATATGAAAAGCTTTCCTTTCCACCATTTTTTGGAATCAATGTTATTCTGTCAATTGTGAGAGACATGGATGCAAGTATTAATCTTTTTTTTTTCATGATTGGGCACCATAAACACATTCTCCGCATTGGGATAGATGATATTGATGATTTGGCTTAATAAAAAAAGCTTTTCTTTCCAGCATTTTTTGGAATCAATGTTATTCCGTCAAACATGACAAAAAAGGATGCATGTAATAATCACCATTTTTTCATGATTGGGCACCACAAACAAATTCTTCTCATTGGGATAGATAACATTGATGCTTTGGGTTGATAAGAAAAGCTTTTCTTTCCACCATTTTTTGGAATAAATGTTACTCTATCAATCTTGACAAACATTGATATATGTATTAATCTTTTTTTTTTATGATTAGGCACCATAAACACATTCTCTTCTTTGGGATAGATGATATTGATGCTTTGGGTTGGCATGAAATGTTTTTTTCCACCATTTTATGGAATCAATGTTATTCCATCAATCGTGACACACGTGGATGCAGCTAATAATCTTTTTTTTTCATTATTGGGGACCATAAACACATCCTCCTTATTAGGATAAATGACATTCATGCTTTGGCATAATAAGAAAAGCTTTTCCTTCCACTATTTTTTTGAAATCAGTGTTATTCTATCAATTGTGACTAATATAAATGCATGTCTTAATCTCTTTTTTTGTTGATTGAGCACCATAAACACATTTTCCTTATTAGAACAGATGATATTGATGCTTTGGCTTGGTATGAAAAGCTTTTCTTTCCATCATTTTTTGGAATCAATGTTATTCTATCAATTGTGATAGACATGGATGCATGTATTAATCTCTTTTTTTTCATGATTGGGCACCATAAGCACATTCTCCACATTAGGATAGATGATATTGATGCTTTGGCTTGATAAGAAAAGCTTTTCTTTCTAGCATTTTTAGGAATTAATGTTATTCTGTCAAACATGACAAACATGGATGCCTGTATTATCTTCTTTTTTCATGATTGGGCACCATAAACACATTCTCCTCATTGAGATAGATGATATTGACACTTTGGCCTGGTAAGGAAAGCTTTCCTTTCCAACTATTTTTGGAATCAATGTTATTTCATCAATCGTGACAAAAAAGGATACGTGTAATAGTCACCATTTTTCCATGATTGGGTACCATAAACACATTCTCCTTATTGGGATAAACTGCGTTGATGCTTTGGTTTCATAAGAAATGTTTTTCTTTCCACCATTTTCTTAGAATCTGTGTTATTCTATCAATCATGACAAACATGGATGCACATATTAATCTCTTTTTTTTCATGATTGGGCACCATAAACACATTCTCCTCATCGGGATAGATGACACTAATGCTTTGGCTTGATAAGAAAAGCTTTTTTTTTCACTATTTTTTGGAATCAATGTTATTTTGTCAATTGTGTCAAACATAGATGCACGTAAGAATCTACTTTTTCATGGTTGGGTAACATAAACACATTCTCCTCATTAGGATAGATGACATTCACGCTTTGGGTTGATAAGAAAAGCTTTTCTTTCCACCATTTTTTGGAATCAATGTTATTCCATCAATTGTGGCAAACATGGATGCACGCAATAATATCCTTTTTTCAAGATTGGGCACCATAAACACATTATCCTCGTTAGGATAGATGATATTGATGTTTTGGCTTGATATGAATAGTTTTTCTTTCCACCATGCTTTGGAATCAATGCTATTCCATCAATCATGATGAACCTAGATGCATGTGATAATCCCCTTTTTTTCACGATTGGCCACCACAAATACAATCTTCTCATTGCGATAAATGGCATTGATGCTTTGGTTTCATAAGAAATGCTTTTTCTTTACCATTTTTTTGGAGTCAACATTACTCTATCAATTGTGACAGACATGGATGCAAGCAATTATCTCTTTTCTTTCATGATTTGGCACCATAAACACATTCTCCTCATTGGGATAGATGACATTTATGCTTTGGCTTGATAAGAAAAGCTTTTTTTTCCACCATTTTTTGGAATCAATCTTACTCCCCCAATTATGACAAACATCGATGCACATATTAATCTCCTATGTTTCATAATTAGACACCATAAACACTTTTTACTCATTGGGATAGATGATATTAATGCCTTGGCTTGGTAAGAAAAGCTTTTTGTTCTAGCAATTTTTGGAATCAATAATATTTCATCAATCGTGACAAACATGGATGCATGTAATAATCCTTTTTTTTTCATAATTGGCATCGCAAACACATCTCCTCATTGGGATACACGGCAATGATGTTTGGTTTCATAAGAAATGCTTTTTTGCCACCATTTTTTTGGAATCAATGTTTTTCCATCAATTATGATAGAGATTATACATGTATTAATCTCCTTCTTTTCATGATTGGGCACCATAAACATATTCTCCTGATTGGGATAGATGATATTGATGCTTTGGCTTGATGTGCAATTTATTTCGCCAATCTTGGAAACATGGATGCACTTAATAATCTCCTTTCTTTTTCAAGATTAGGCACAATAAAAACATTTTCCTCATAGGGACAGATGACATTGATGTTTTGGCCTAATTAGAAAAGTTTTTCATTCCACCATTTTTTTTTGGAATCAGTGTTATTCTGTTAGTTGTCACAAATATGATGCATGTGATAATCTCCTTTCTTTCATGATTGGGCACCATAAACACATTCTCCTCATTGAGATAGATGACATTGATGCTTTGAGTTGATAAGCAAAGCTTTTCTTTCCACCATTTTTTGGAATCAATGCTATTTTATCAATCCTAACAAACATTGATATGCGTATTAATCTCTTTTTTTTTCAAGATTAGGCACCATAAACACATTCTCCTCTTTAGGATAGATGATATTGATGCTTTAGATTGGCATGAAATGTTTTTTTTCCACCACTTTTTGGAATCAATGTTATTCTGTCAGTGATGACAAACATGGATGCATGTAGTAATCTCCTTTTTTGAAAGATTGGACACCATACACATGTTTTCCTGATTGGGATATATGACATTGGGGGTATGGCTTGATAAGAAAAGATTTTCTTTCCAGCATTTTTTGGAATCAATGTTATTTCGTCAATCGTGACAAACAAGGATGCACATATTACTCTCTTTTTTTTCATGATTGGGTACCATAAACACATTTTTCTCTTTAGGATAGATGACATTGATGCTTTAGCTTGATGAGAAAAACTTTTCTTTCCAACCTTTTTTTGGAATCAATATTATTCCACCAATTATAACAAAGATGGATGCATTTACTTATCTCTTTTTTTTTTCATGATTGGGCACCATAAACACATTTTCCTCATTGGGATAGATGATATTGATGCTTTGGCTTAATAAGAAAAGCTTTTCTTTCCAACATTCTATGGAATCAATATTATTTCGTCAATCGCAACAAACATGGATGCATGTCATAGTCACCTTTTTTTCATGATTGGGTGCCACAAGCACTTTCTCCTCATTGGGATAAATGGCATTGATGCTTTGGTTTCATAAGAAATGCTTTACTTTCCACCTTTTTTTGGACTCAATGTTATTTTTTCAATCATGATAAACATGGATGCATGTAATAATCCCTTTGTTTTCATGATTGGGCACCACAAACACATTCTTTTCATTGGGATAAATGGCATTAATGTGTTGGCCTGATGAGAAAAGCTTTTCCTTCCAGCATTTTTTGGAATCAACGTTATTTCGTCAATCGTGACAAACATGGATGCAGGTAATAATCTCCTTTTTGCCATCATTGGGCACTATAAACATATTTTCCTCATTAGGATAGATGACATTGATGCTTTGGCCTGATAAGAAAAGATTTTCTTTCGACCAATTTTTTGGAACTTTTGTCATTCCATCAATGGTGACAATGTTAATGCACGTATTAATCTTCTTTTTTTATGATTGGGCACTATAAACATATTCTCCTCATTGGGATAGATGATATTCATGCCTTGGCTTGGTAAGAAAAGATTTTTTTTCCAGCATTTTTTGGAATCAATGTTATGCGATCAATTATGGCAAACATGGATGCATGTAATAATCCCCTTTTTTTCATGATTGGGCACCATAAACATATTCTCCTTATTAGGATAGATGACATTGAGTCTTTGGCTTGACAACAGAAGCTTTTTTTCCACCATTTTTTGGAATCAATGTTATTTCATCAATCATGACAAACATGGATACATGTCATAGTCTTGTTTTTTCAAGATTAGGCATCACAAACATATTCTCCTCATTGGGATAGATGATATTGATACTTTGGCTTGAAAAGAAAAGCTTTTTTTTCCAGCATTTTTTGGAATCAATGTTATTTTGCCAATCATAACAAACATGGATGCACTTATTGCCCCTTTTTTTCATGATTGGGCACCATAAACACGTTCTCCTTATTAGGACAGATGACATTGATGCTTTGGCTTGATAAGAAAAGCTTTTCTTCCCTGCAATTTTTGGAATCAATGTTATGTCACTAATCATGACAAGCATGAATGCATGTAATAATCACCTTTTTTTCATGACTGGGCACCACAAACATATTCTCATCATTAGGATAAACAACATTGATGCTTTAGTTTCAGAAGAAATACTTTTTTCCTCCATTTTTTAGAATCAATGATATTCCATCAATTATGAGAAACACGGATACACATATTAATCTCTTTTTTTTCATGATTGGGCACCATAAACATATTTTTCTTATTAGGATAGATGAGATTTATGCTTTGACTTGATAAAAAAAGCTTTTGTTTCCACCTTTTTTTAGAATCAATGTTATTCTGTCTATTGTCACAAACATGGATACATGTAATAATCTTCTTTTTTCATACTTGGGCACCATAAACACATTCTCTTCATTGGGATAGATGACATTGATGCTTTGCGCTGATAAGAAAAGCTTTTCTTTCCACCAATTTTTGGAATCAATGTTATTCTATCAATCTTAACAAACATTGATGTCTGTATTAATCTCTTTTTTTTCATGATTGAGCATGACAAACACATTCTCCTCATTAGGATAGATGATATCGATGCTTTGGGTTGATATGAAATGCTTTTTTTCCACCAATTTTTGGAACCAATGTTATTCTGTCAAGTGTTACAAACATGGATGCATGTAGTAATCTTTTTTTGTTTTTTGAGATTGCGCACCATAAACACATTCTCTTGATTGGGATAGATGACATTGACACCTTGGCTTGATAAGAAAAGCTTTTCTTTTTAGCATATCTTGGAATCAATGTTATTCTATCAATCGTGACAAAATGGATGCTTGTATTAGTCTCTTTTCTCTTCATGATTGGGCACCATAAACATATTCTCCTCATTGGGATAGATGGTATTGATGCTCTGGCATGATAAGAAAAGCTTTTCTTTCCACTTATTCTAGAATCAACGTTATTTTATCGATCATGGCAAACATGGATGCATGTAATGGTCACCTTTTTTTCTTGATTGGGCATTACAAACATGCGCTCCTCATTGTGATAAACGGCATTGATGCTTTGGTTTCAGAAGAAATGCTTTTCTTTACACCATTTTTTTGGAATCAATGTTATTCCATCAATTATGACAAAAATGGATTCATGCATTAATCTCATTTTTTTTCTTGATTGGGCTCCATAAACACATTCTCCTCATTTGGATAGATGATATTGATGCTTTCACTTGGTAAGAAAAGCATTTCTTTCAACCATTTTTTGGAATCAATGTTATTCAGTCAATTATGACAAACATGGATACGCGTATTCATCTCTTTTCTTTTCATGATTGGGCACCATAAACACATTATCCTCATTGAGATAGATGACATTGATGGTTTGGCTTAATAAGAAAAGCTTTTTTTCCACCCTTTTTCAGAATCAATGTTATTCCATCAATTATGACAAAATGGATGCACATATTTATTTCCTTTTTTTCAAGATTGGGCATGATATACACATTCTCCTCATTGGGATAGATGATATTGAAGCTTTGGCTTCATAAGAAAGGCTTTTCTTTCCAACATTTTTTAGAATAATGTTATTTCGCCAATCATGACAAACATGGATGCATGTAATAATCACCTTTGTTTTTCATGATTGGGCACCACAAACACATTCTCCTCATTGGGAAAAATGGCATTGATGCTTTGGTTTCATGAGAAATGCTTTGCTTTCCAACATTTTTTTGGAATCAATGTTATTTTGTCAATTATGACAAACATGGATGCATGTATTCATCTTTTTTCTTTTCATGATTGAGCACCATAAACACATTATCCTCGTTGGGATAGATGACATTGATGCTTTGGCTCGATAAGAAATGCTTTTTTTTTCAACCCTTTCTTGGTATCAATGTTATTCCATCAATTGTGACAAAATGGATGCATGTATTTATCTCTTTTTTTTTCATGATTGGGCATGATAAACACATTCTCCTCATTGGGATAGATGACATTGAAGCTTTGGCTTAATAACAAAAGCTCTTTTTTTCTAGCATTTTTTCTAATGCATGTTATTTCGTCAATTATGACAAACATGTATAGTTGTAATATTATCCTTCTTTTCATGATTGGACACTATAAACACATTCTCTTTGTTAGGATAGATGACATTGACATTTTTGACTTGATAAGAATAGCTTTTCCTTCCCCTATTTTTTGGAATTAATGTTATTCTGTCAATGGTGGCAAACGTGGATACAGGTATTAATCTTCTCTTTTTAATGATTGCGCACCATAAACACATTCTCCTCATTGGGATAATGATGTTGATGCTTTAGCTTAATAAGAAAAGTTTTTCCTTCCAACATTTTTTGGAATCAATATTATATCATAAATCATCACAAACATGGATACATGTAATAATCACCTTTTTTTCATGATTGGGCACCACAAACATTCTTCTCGTTGGGAGAAACGGTGTTGATGCTTTGGTTTCAGAAGAAATGCTTTTCTTTCAACCTTTTTTTTAAATCAATGTTATTCCATCAATTATGACAAACATAGATGCATGTATTAATCTCTTTTTTTTCAAGATTGGGCATAATAAACACATTCTCCTCATTGGGATAAATGATATTGAAGCTTTGGCTTGATAAGAAAAGTTTTTCCTTCCAACATTTTTTGGAATCAATATTATATCGTAAATCATCACAAACATGGACACATGTAATAATTACCTTTTTTTTCATGATTGGGCACCACAAACATTCTCCTCGTTGGGAGAAACGGCGTTGATGCTATGGTTTCAGAAGAAATGCTTTTTTTTCCACCCTTTTTCTTTAAATCAATGTTGTTCCATCAATTGTGACAAACATGGATGCACGTATGAATCTCTTTTTTTTTTCATGATTGGGTACCATAAACACATTCTCCTCATTGGGATAGATGACATTAACGCTTTGGCTTGATAAGAAAAGCTTTTCTTTCCACCATTTTATGGAATCAATGTTATTCCATCAATTATGACAAACGTGGATGCTGGTAATGATCTTCTTTTTCAATCATTGGGATCTATAAACACAATCTCCTCATTAGGATAGATGACATCGATGCTTTTGCATAATAAAAAAAGTTTTTCTTTCCACCACTTTTTTGAATTCAATGTTATTTCGTCAATTATGACAACATGGATGCACGTATGAATGTCCTTTTTTCTTAATTGAGCACCATGAACACATTCCCTTCATTGGGATAGATGACATTGATGCTTTGGCTTGATATGAAAAGTTTTTCTTTCCACTATTTTTTGGAATCAATGTTATTCTATCAGTTGTGACAAACATGGATGCACATATTAATCTCTTTTTTTTCATGATTGCGCAACATAAACACATTCGCCGTATTGCGATAGATGATATTGATGCTTTGGCTTGATATGAAAAGCTTTTATATCTAGCATTTTTTGGAATCAATATTATTCCATCAAACATGATAAACATGGATGCACGTATTGCCCCCTTTTTTCATGATTGGGCACCATAAACATATTCTCCTCATTGGGATAGATGATATTGATGCTTTAGCTTGATAAGAAAGGCTTTTCTTTCCAACATTTTTTGAAATAATGTTATTTCGTCCATCGTGACAAACATGGATGCATGTAATAATCATCTTTTTTTCATGGTTGGGCACTAGAAACATATTCTTCTCATTGGGATAAATGGCATTGATGCTTTGGTTTCATAAGAAATGCTTTACCTTCTACCATTTTTTTGGAATCAATGTCATTTTGTCAATTATGACAAACATCAATGCTCGTATTAATCTCCTTGTTTTCATGATTGGGCACCACGAACACATTTTTCTTATTAGGATAAATGGCATTAATGCTTTGGCCTAATGAGAAGAGCTTTTCCTTCTAGCATTTTTTGGAATCAATGTTATTCCATCAATTGTGACAAACATGGATGCAGGTAATAATCTCATTTTTATCAACACTGAGTGCCATAAACATATTCTCCTCATTGGAATAGATGACATTGATGCTTTGGCCTGGTAAGAAAATCTTTTCTTTCTATAATTTTATTGGAATCAATGTTATTCCATCACTGGTGACAAACATGGATGCACATATTAATCTCTTTTCTTTATGTTTAGGCACCATAAACATATTCTCCTCACTAGGATAGATGATATTCATGCCTTGGCTTAGTAAGAAAAGCTTTTCTTTCTAGTATTTTTTGGAATCAATTTTATTTCGTCAATTGTGACAAACATGGATGCATGTTTTTTCATGATTAGGCACCATAACCACATTCTCCTCATTGGGATAGATGACATTGATTCTTTGGCTTGATAAGAAAAGCTTTTCTTTCCATCATTTTTTGGAATCAATGTTATTTCGTCAATTGTGACAAAAATGGATGCATGTAATAGTCTCTTTTTTTCATGATTGGGCATCATAAACACTGTCTCCTCATTGGAATAGACGATATTGACACTTTGGCTTGAAAAGAAAAGCTTTTCTTTTCAGCAATTTTTTGGAATCAATGTTATTTTGTCAATCATGACAAAAATGGATGCATGTATTAATCTCCTTTTTTCATGATTGGGCACCATAAAAACGTTCTCCTCATTAGGACAGATGACATTGACGCTTTGGCTTGATAAGAAAAGCTTTTCTTCCCTACGATTTTTGGAATCAATGTTATGTCACCAATCGTGACAAACATGAATGCATGAAATAATCACCTTTTTTTCATGATTAGGCACTATAAACACATTCTCCTCATTGGGATAAATGACATTGGTGCTTTATTTTCAAAAGAAATCTTTTTTTCCACCATTTTTTTTGAATCAATGCTATTTCATCAATTACGGCAAACATGGATATACATATTAATCTCCTTTTTTTCATGATTAGGCACCATAAACACATTTTCCTCATTAGGATAGATGAGATCGATGATTTGGCTTGATAAGAAAAGCTTTTGTTTCCACCTTTTTTTGGAATCAATGTTATTTTTTCAATGTCACAAAGTTGGATGCATTTAATAATCTTTTTTTTTCATGATTTGGCACCATAAACACATTCTCTTCATTGGGATAAATGACATTGATCCTTTGGGTTGATAAGAAAAGCTTTTTGTTCCACCATTTTTTAGAATCAATATTATTTTGTCAATCCTGACAAACATTGATGTATGTATTAATCTCTTTTTCTTCATGATTGAGCACGATAAACACATTTTCCTTATTCGGATAAATGATATTGATGCTTTGGCTTGATATGAAATGCTTTTTTCCTGCCATTTTTTGGAACCAATGTCATTTCATCAAACATTACAAAAATGGATGCACATCGTAATCTCTTTTTTTTCAAGATTGGGCACCATAAACACATTCCCCTATTGGGATAGATGACTTTGACGCTTTGGCTTAATAAGAAAAGCTTTTCTTTTCAACATTTTTTGAAATCAATCTTGTTTCGTCAATCGTGACAAACTTGGAAGCATGCATTAGTCTCTTTTTTCTTCATGATTGGGCACCATAAACACATTCTCCTCATGGGATAGATGGTATTGATGCTTTGGCATGATAAAAAAAGCTTTTCTTTCCACTTATTTTGGAATCAATGCTATTTCGTCGATCATGACAAACATGGATGCATGTAATGATCACCTTTTTTTTCTTAATTGGGCATCACAAACACATTTTCCTCACTGGGATAAATGAGATTGATGCTTTATTTTCGAAAGAAATGCTTTTCTTTACTCCATTTTTTTGGAATTAATCTTATCCGTCAATTGTGACAAAAATGGATGCACACATTAATCTCTTTTTTTCCACCATTTTTTGGAATCAATGTTATTCTATCAATTATGACAAATACGGATGCATATTTATCTCCTTTTTTCCATGATTGGGCACGATAAACACATTCTCCTCATTGGATAGATGATATTGAAGCTTTGGCTTAATAAGAAAAACTATTTTTTCCAACATTTATTGGAATCAATGTTATTTTGTAAATCGTGACAAAGATGGATGCATGTAATAGTCGCCTTTTTTTCATGATTGGGCACCACAAACACAATCTACTAATTAGGATAAATGGTATTGATGCTTTGGTTTCAGAAAAAATGCTTTTCTTTCCACCTTTTTTTGAAATCAATGTTATTTTATCAGTTGTGACAAACATGGATGCACATATTAATCTCATTTTTTTCATGATTGGACACCATAAACACATTCTCCTCATTGGGATAGATGACATTGATGCTTTGGCTTGATAAGAAAACCTTTTTTTTCACCACTTTTTGGAATCAATGTTATTCCATCAATTGTGGCAAACATCGATGCACATATTAATCTCCTATTTTTCATAATTGGCACCATAAACAAATTCTCCTCATTGTGATGGATGACATTGTTGCTTTGGGTTGATAAGCAAAGCTTTTTTTCCACCATATTTGGAATCAATGTTATTCTGTAAAGTGTGACAAACATTGATGTGCATATTAATCTCTTATTTTCCATAATTGGGCACCACAAACACATTCTCCTCATTGGGATAGATGACATTGACGCTTTAGCTTGAGAAGAAAAGCTTTTCTTTTCTGCATTTTATGGAATCAATGTTATTCTATCAATCGTGACAATCATGGATGTAGGTAATAATATTTTTTTCCATTATTGGGAACCATAAACATATTCTCATCATTAGGATAGATGGCATTGATGCTTTGGCGTAATAACAAAAGCTTTTATTTCCACCATTTTTTTGAAATCAATGTTATTTCGTCAATTGTGACAAACATGGATGCATGTATTAATCTCCTTTTCTTCATGATTGGGCACCATAAATACATTCTTCGCATTGGGATAGATGATATTGATGCTTTGGCTTGATAAGAAAAGCTTTTCTTTCTAGCATTTTTTAGAATCAATGTTATTACGTCAAACATGACAAACATGGATGCCCATATTATCTCCTTTTTCCATGATTGGGCAACATAAACATATTCTCCTTATTGAGATAGATGATATTAACGCTTTGGCCTGGTAAGAAAAGCTTTTCTTTCCAACTATTTTTGGAATCAATGTTACTTCATCAATCGTGACAAAAAAGCATGCATGTCATAATCACCATTTTTTTGTGGTTGGGCACCCTAAACACATTCTCCTCATTGGGATAAATGGCATTGATGCTTTGGTTTCATAAGAAATATTTTTCTTTCCACCATTTTTTTTGGAATAATGTTATTCTGTCAATTGTGACAAACATGGATACACATATTAATCTCCTTTTTTTCATGATTGGGCACCATAAACACATTCTCTTTATTGGGATAGATGACATTGATGCTTTGGCTTGATAAGAAAAGCTTTTCTTTCCACTATTTTTTGGGATCAATTTTATTCCATCAATTGTGTTAAACATGGATGCATGTAAGAATCTCTTTGTTTCCATGGTTGGGAACTATAAGCATATTCACCTCATCGCAATAGATGACATTACGCTTTGGGTTTGTAAGAAAAGGTTCTCTTTCCATCATTTTTTGGAATCAATGTTATTCCATTAATTGTGGTAAACATGGATGCACGTAATACTATCCTTTTTTCATGATTGGGCACCATAAACATATTCTCCTCATTGGGATAGATGATATCTATGCTTTGGCATGATATTAATAGCTTTTCTTTCCACCATGTTTTCGAATCAATGTTATTCCATCAATCATGATAAATAAGGATGCATGTAATAATCCCCTTTTTTTCATGATTGGGCACTACAAATACATTCTTCTCATTGGGATAAACAACATTGATGCTTTGGTTTCATAGGAAATGCTTTTTTTTCTACCATGTTTTTGGAATTAATATTACTCTATCAATTGTGATAAATATGGATGCACGTATTATCTATTTTTTTTCATGATTGGGCATCATGGGCATATTCTCCTTTTTGGGATAGATGATATTGATGCTTTGGCTTGATAGAAAAGTTTTTCTTTCCACCATTTTTTGGAATCAATGTTATTCTATCAATCATGACAAACGTGGATGCAGGTAATAATATTTTTTTCATCATTGAGAACCATAAACACATTCTCCTCATTAGGATAGATGACATTGATGCTTTGGCTTAATAAGAAAATCTTTTCTTTCCACCATCTTTTTGAAATCAATGTTATTTCGTTAATTATGACAAACATGGATGCACGTATTAGTCTCCTTTTTTTCTTGATTGAGCACTACAAACACATTCTCCTCATTGGGATAGATGATATTGATGCTTTGGCTTGATATGAAAAGCTTTTCTTTCCACCATTTTTTGGAATCAATGTTATTCTATCAATTATGACAAATATGGATGCATGTATTAATCTCTTTTTCTTCATGATTGGGCACCATAAATACATTCTCTGCATTGGGATAGATGATATTGATGCTTTGGCTTGATAAGAAAAGCTTTTCTTTCCAGCATTTTTTGGAATTAATGTTATTCTGTCAAACATGACAAACATGGATGCGCATATTATCTCTTTTTTCCATAATTGGGCAACATAAACACATTCTCCTCATTGAGATAGATGATATTGACGCTTTGGCCTGGTAAGAAAAGCTTTTCCTTCCAACAATTTTTGGAATAAATGTTATGTCATCAATCGTGACAAAAAAGGATGCATGTTAGAATCACCATTTGTTCATGATTGGGCACCATAAACACTTTTTCCTCATTGGGATAAACGACATTGATACTTTGATTTCGGCGTTGAAGCTTTGTTTTCATAAGAAATGATTTTCTTCCCTCTATTTTTTTAGGATCAGTGTTATTTTGTCAATTGTGACAAACATGGATACACATATTTAATCTTTTTTTTTCATGATTAGGCACCTTAAACACATTCTCCTCATTGCGATAGATAACATTGATGCTTTGGCTTGATAAGAAAAGCTTTTCTTTCCACTGGTTTTCAGGATCAAAGTTATTCCATCAATTGTGTCAAACATGGATGCACGTAAGAATCTCTTTTTTTTTCATGGTTGGGCACCATAAACACATTCTCTTCATTGCAATAAATGACATTCACGCTTAAGGTTGATAAGAAAAGCTTTTCTATCCATTATTTTTTGGAATCAATGCTATTCCCTCAATTATGGCAAACATGGATGCACGTAATAATATCCTTTTTTCATGATTAGGAACCATAAACACATTTGCCTCGTTGGGATGGATGATATCGATGCCTTGGCTTGATATGAACATCTTTTCCTTCCACCATGTTTTCGAATCAATGTTATTCCGTCAATCATGATAAACATGGATGCATATAATAATCTCCTTTTTTTCATAATTGGGCACCACAAATACAATCTCCTCATTGAGATAAATGGTATTTATGTTTTCGTTTCATAGGAAATGCTTTTTTTTGCCATTTTTTTGAAATAAATGTTTGTCAATTATGATAAATATGGATGCACGTATTATCTCTTTTTTTCATGATTAGGCACCATAAGCATATTCTCCTCATTGGGTTAGATGATATTGATGCTTTGGCTTGATATGTAAAGTTTTTCTTTCCACCATTTTCTGGACTCAATGTTATTACATCAGTCATTGGAAACCTAGATGCACATGGCACTCTCTTGTTTTCATGATTGGGCAATATAAACACATTTTCTTATAGGGATAGATGACATTGATGCTTCAGCTTGATTCAAAAAGCTTTTCTTTCCACCATTTTTTTGAATCAATGTTATTCTGTCAATCCAGACAAACATTAATATTCATATTAATCTCCTTTCCTTCATGATTATGCATCATAAACACATTCTCCTCATTGGGATAGATGATATCAATGCTTTAGCTTGATATGAAAAAGCTTTCCTTTCCACATTTTTGGGAATGAATGTTATTCCGTCAATTGTGACAAACATGGATAAACATAGTAATCTCCTCTTCTTCAAGATTAGGTAACATAAACATTTTTTTCTTAATGGGATAGATGACATTCACATTTTGGCTTTATAAGAAAAGCTTTTTTTTCCAACATTTTTTGGAATCAATGATATTCGTCAATCATAACAAATATGGATGCAGGTAATAATCTCCTTTTTCATCATTGGGCACCATAAACACATTCCTCTTGTTAGGATAGATGACATTGACACTTTGGCTTGATGAGAACAGCTTTTTTTCCACCATTTTTTGGAATCAATATTATTCCATCAATCGTAACAAACATGCATGCACGTATTAATCTCCTTTTTTTTCATCGTTGAGCACCATAAACACATTCTCCTTATTGGGATAGATGACATTGACACTTTGGCTTAATAAGAAAAGCTTTTTTTTCCACCATTTTTTGGAATCAACGTTATTCCGTCAATTGTGACAAATATGAATGCATATATTAAACACCATTTTTTCATGATTGGGCACCATAAACACATTCTCTTCATTGCGATAAATGGTATTGATGCTTTGGCTTGGTAAGAAAAACTTTTCTTTCCAGCATTTTTTGGAATCAATGTTATTTCGTCAACCATGACAAACATGGATTCATGTATTAATCTTTTTTTTTCACAATTGAGAACCATAAACATATTCTCCTCGTTGGGATAGATGGCATTGACGTTTGGGTGGATAAGAAAAGCTTTTCTTTTTACCATTTTTTGGAATCAATGTTATTCCATCAATCCTGACAAACATTGATGTACATATTAATCTCTTTTTTTCATGATTGAGCACTATAAACACGTTCTCCTCATTAGGATAGATGATATTGATGCTTTGGCTCAATAAGAAAAGTTTTTCTTCCACCATTTTTTGGACTCAATATTATATTGCCAGTCATGGGAAACATAAATGCACATATTAATCTACTTTTTTTCATGAGTAGGCACCACAAACACATTCTCCTTATTGGGATAGATGACATTGATGCTTTGGTTTGATAAGAAATGCTTTTCTTTCCACTATTTTTTAGAATCAACATTATTCCGTCAATTGTGTCAAACATGGATGCAAGTAGGAATCTCTTTTTTTTCATGGTTGGGTGCCACAAACACAGTCATCTTATTAGGATGATGACATTCATGCTTTGGGTTGGTAAGAAAAGCTTTTTTTTCCATTATTTTTTGGAATCAATGTTATTCCATCAATTGTGGCAAACATGGATGCACGTAATAATATCTATTTTCCATGATTAAGCACCACAAACACATTCTCCTTGTTGGAATAGATGATATTGATGCTTTGGCTTGATATGAATAGTTTTTCTTTCCACCATGTTTTGGAATCAATGTTATTTCGTCAATCATGATAAATATGGATGCATGTCATAATCCTTTTTTCTTCATGACTGGGCACCACAAATACATTCTCCTCAATAGTATAAATGGCATTGATGCATTGATTTCATAAGAAATGCTTTTTTCTGCCTTTTTTGCAATCATGTTACTCTGTCAATTGTGATAAACATGGATGCGCATGTTATCCCTTTATTTTTTATGATTAGGCACCATAAGCATATTCTCCTCATTGGGATAGATGATATTGATGCTTTGGCTTGATATGAAAAGTTTTTCTTTCCACCATTTTTTGGACTCAATGTTATTACGTCAGTCGTGGGAAACATAGATGCACGTAATTATCTTTTTTTTCATGATTGGGCAATATAAACACATTCTTCTCATAGGGATAGATGACATTAATGCTTCGGCTTAATTAGAAAAGCCTTTTTCCATCATTTTTTGGAACAATGTTATTCCTTCAATTGTGACAAACATGGATGCATGCAATAATCTCCATTTTTTCATGATTAGGCACCATGAACACATTCTCCTTATTGGGATTGATAACATTGATGCTTTGGGTTGATAGGAAAAGCTTTTCTTTCCACCATTTCTTGGAATCAATGTTATTCTATCAATCTTGACAAATATTAATGCCCATATTAATCTCCTTTCCTTCATGATTGGGCACCATAAACACATTTTCTTGATTGGGATAGATGATATCAATGCTTTGGCTTGATATGAAAAGCTTTTCTTTTCACCACTTTTAGGAATCAATGCTATTATGTCAATCATGACAAACATGGATGCATGTAGTAATCTCCTCTTCTTCAAGATTTGGTACCATAAACATTTTCTTCTCATTGGGATATATGACATTGACACTTTGGCTTGATAAGAAAAGCTTTTCTTTCCACCATTTTTTGGAATCAATGTTATTCTGTCAATCATGACAAGCATTTATGCAAGTAATTTTTTCATCATTAGGCACCATAAACACATTCTCCTCATTAGGATAGATGACATTAACACTTTGGCCTGATAAGAAAAGCTTTTTTTTCCACCATTTTTTGGAATCAATGTTATTCCATCGATCGTAACATGCATGCATGTATTAATCTCCTCTTTTCATGGTTGAGCACCATAAACACATTCTTCTCATTAGGATAGATGACATTGATGCTTTGGCTTAATAAAAAAAAGCTTTTTTTTCCACCATTTATTAGAATCAAATGTTATTCCGTCAATTGCGACAAACATGGATACATGTATTAAGTGTCATTTTCTCATGATTGGGCACCATAAACATATTCTCTTAATTGGAATAAATGATTTTGACGCTTTGGCTTGGTAAGAAAATATTTTTTTTCAACAATTTTTGGATTCTATGTTATTCCGTCAACCATGACAAACATGGATGCATGTATTAATCTCTTTTTTTTTTCATGATTGAGCACCATAAACACATTCTCTTCATTGGGATAGATGACATTGACGCTTTAGGTTGATAAGAAAGGCTTTTCTTTCCACCATTTTTTAGAATCAATGTTATTCTGTCAATCCCGATAAACATTGATGTACGTATTCATCTCTATTTTTTCATGATTGAGCACCATAAACACATTCTCCTCATTGGGATAAATGACATTGACGCTTTGGCTTCATAAGAAAAGCTTTTCTTTCCACCATTTTTTGGAATCAATGTTTTTCATCGATTGTGGCAAACATGGATGCATGTATTAACCTCTTTTTTTCCATGATTGAGAACTATAAATGAATTCTCTTCATTGGGATAAATGGCATTGACACTTTGGCTGGATAAGAAAAGCTTTTCTTTCCACCATTTTTTGTAATCAATGTTATTTCGTCAATTATGACAAACATGGATGCACATATTAATCTCATTTTTTCCATGATTGGGCTCCATAAACACCTTCTCCTCATTGGGGTAAATGATATTGGCAATTTGGCTTGATAAGAAAAGCTTTTCTTTTCAGCATTTTTTGGAATCAACGTTATTTCGTCTATCATGACAAACATGGATGCATGTAATAATCTCCTATTTTTCAGATTGGGCACCATAAACAGATTCTCTGTATTGGGATAGATGACATTGACACTTTAGGTTGATAAGAAAAGCTTTTCTTTCCACCATTTTTTGGAATCAATTTTATCCGTCAGTCCTGACAAACATTGATGTATGTATTAATCTCCTTTTTTTCATGATTGGGCACCATAAACACATTCTCCTTATTAGGATAGATGATATCAAAACATTTGCTTAATATGAAAAGCTTTTTTTTCTACCAATTTTTGGAATCAATTTTATTTTATTAATCATGACAAGCATGGATGCACATAGCAATCTCCTTTTTTTTTAAGATTGGGCACCATAAACACTTTTTCCTCATTAGGGTAGATGACATTGATGCTTTGGCTTGATAGGAAAAGCTTTTCTTTCCCTATTTTTTGGAATCAATATTATTCCGTCAATCGTGACAAACATGCATGCACGTATTAATCTTCTTTTCTTCATGGTTGGGCACCATAAACACATTCTCCTCATTGGGATAGATGACATTCATGCTTTGACTTGATAAGAAAGGCTTTTCCTTCCACTATTTTTTCGAATCAATGTTTTTTCGTCAATCATGACAAACATGGATGCACGTATCAATCTCCTTTTTTCATGATTGGGCGCCATAAACATATTTTCCTCATTTGGATAGATAATATTGATGCTTTGGATTGGTAGGAAAAGCTTTTCTTTCCAGCACTTTTTGGAATCATTATTTTTCTGTCAATCATGACAAACATGGATGCATGCATTAATCCTTTTTTTTTTCTTGATTGTGCACCATGAACACATTCTCCTCATTGGGATAGATGGCATTGACGCTTTGGCTTGATAAGAAAAGCTTTTCTTTCCACCATTTTTTAGAATCAATGGTATTTCGTCAATTATGACAAACATGGATGCATGTGTTAATCTCTTTTGTTTCATGATTGAGCACGATAAACACATTCTACTCATTGGGGTAGATGACTTTGACACTTTGGTTTGATAAGAAAAGCTTTTTTTTCCACCATTTTTTGGAATCAATGTTATTCTGCCAATTGCGACAAACATGAATGCACGTATTAATCTCATTTTTTCCATGATTGGGCACCATAAACACCCTATCCTCACAGGTATAAATGATATTGGCACTAGCTTGACAAGAAGAGCTTTTTTTTCCAGCATTTTTTAGTATCGACATTATTCTATCAATCGAGACAAACTTGGATGCAGGTAATAATCTTATTTTTTTCCATGATTGGGCACCATAAACACGTTTTCCTCATTGGGATAGATGACATTAATGCTTTAGGTTGATAAGAAAAGCTTTTCTTTTTTGCATTTTTGGAATCAATGTTGTTCCATCAAGTATGACAAGCAGGGATGCAAGTGTTAGTCTCTTACTTTTCATGATTGGGCACCATGAACATGTTCTTCTCACTGGGATAGACGATACTGATGCTTTGGCTTGATATGGAAAGCTTTTTTTTCCACCATCTTTTTGAATTAATGTTATTCCGTCAATCGAGACAAACATGGATGCCAGTAATAATCTCTTTTTATTCATCATTGGGCACCATAAACACATTCTCCTTATTGGGATAGATCATATTGACGCTTTTGCTTGATAAGAAAAGCTTTTCTTTCCAACATTTTTCAGGGCCAATGTTATTCAATCAATCATGACAAATATGAATACATGTAATAATCTCTTTTTTTTCATGATTTGGCATAGTAAACAGATTCTCCTCTTTGGGATTGATGACATTGATGCTTTGGCTTAGTTAGAAAAGCTTTTTGTTAGATCTTTAAGTGGTGAATGAAATCAAGAGGGGGGTGAATTGATTTCACAAAAATTTGATAAATTAAAATTTTGATGAACAAACTTGTGAAATTCACTCAATAAACTTTGGAGTGTAATTTAATGAATGAAAATAAACAATCAAGGAAAAGGGAAAGAAGAAACA
>JAQSVH010174084.1:0-21283 GCA_029448705.1 Adansonia digitata
GATATCTAGAAAATCAGGAAATCTGAAAATAAGTAATTTTACAAATTACAGAAAATCTGGAAATCTGCAGAAATCTGGAAATCTGCAAAAAGGAAAGCCATTATCAGGCTTAATTCGAAGAAGTTTTCCACGTTAACCATTCCTTGTTCAGGAATAATTTATTCTGTTATGTTCAAAAGTCATGTTTTGCGCAAGCATAATGAAGTAATTATTACTATTCTTGATGATGTTTGAGAACTGCCATACCCTAGCCATAATTGTAATAGAGTAATTGCGTCACTGTATCAACCATTGTTTTTTTTGGGTTTGGAAGATTAGTTAGAAATCTAACTTGATTAATTTTTGTGGTTGAGAGTTCCTGCATTCTGGCTACTTCTGATCCTGACAAAGTTCTGTTTTACTCTGACAGTTCAGGCGGGTAGCTAACTTGTACTTTCTTATGGTATCAATTCTATCAGCAACTCCATATAGGTAAAATTTTCTATTTTCTACCATATAGGCCAACTGAGTTTTGTTAGCGTTGGTAATTACAAAGAGCATATTTCCTGGAGTGCTGGAATTATTACCTTAATTTGTTCAACTATATAGTAGTGGTGTTCGCTTGATGTTGGAATGTTTCTTGGGCTGCAGATAAATTCTTTCAGGAACATGATGATACTTATTTGTTGTCTCAGATCTAAGACCCTTCAGCTTTTAGTGAAATATTGTTAATACTTCATTGGTCTGATGTGCTTCATTTTATTTATTTTTTAAATAGATGTTGAAACTGACTACAATAGTATTTGTTTGTTTGTTTGTTTTTTTTTTTTTCTGATTTCTTACTTGTCTCATTCCATTCCTTCAATTTTAAGTGATATGTATATTTCATCATCCAGATTGTTAACACTATTATCAATTTTAAGAAAGAGAAGTCTTAAAATTTACTAGGTGGAGCCCAATACTGCTGTTTTCCGTACAAATTGAAACTCTGTGTTTCAAACATTATATTTATACCCCTTATTCATCTTCTACCTTCTTCCATGTTCTTGCTAGTTGCATTTACTTCATGTTCTCCTATTCTCCTGCATGTGAAATCTCTCTTTCTGCACCCCCCTTGGTCATCTTCTGGTGTGATTATTTTGGAAAAATGACTTATAAGACCGAAGAAATTTTTAAGCAACTGATTTTTGCATCAGTGAGATCCGTTATGTAATAACTTTTTTTCTGTTGATGCAGTCCTGTTCATCCCGTAACAAATGTAGTTCCTTTAAGTCTGGTGCTTTTAGTTTCTCTTATTAAAGAGGCATTTGAGGACTGGGTGAGTGCTACTGTTCATGCTTGTCATAGCATATTTCCTTGGCTTGGGCCCTTATTGACTTTCTTTTCAAATTTTAGTTTTTGATTTGGGAGGTTTTGGGGCCCACGTTGAAAGTTTTGAAAGGGTTAGCTTGAGGTTTGACTTTTGTAATTTGGGGTTGAATGCTGAACTCTTGTTTTTCTTTGTTTCCCATATTGTATGCAACAGAAACGTTTTCAGAATGATATGGCAATAAACAACACTCCTGTAGATGTGTTGCAAGATAGAAGTTGGGAGTCTATACCATGGAAAAAGTTGCAGGTTGGAGATATTATAAGGGTGAGTTTCTGGGTTCATGTTGAGATTTTCTTTTGGCCTGTTATGCTGTTGACTTTGAATATGGGAAATTGAGGAGAAGTTCTACGTCATTCATATCTTTTTGTTTTTATTCCAGTGAGGATGATGGTTGTCTTTATTTGTTGTGTGACTTCCCCCCTTCTTCCTCCTCCCCCTCTTTTTTGGAGATATCTGGAAAAGATTTTCAATTATATTTTGCTTTTCCCTTTTTTAGCATTTTGAGTTTGGGTTAATATGTCTGGGATATGTTATGAAATTTGTGATTGTTTGGAAGTTGAGATGACTTATTGAGAGATGCTTTAGAATCACTAATTTCTAGTTGCATATTCCGTCTGATATGCATATTAGTTCAGGACTGCGTTTCCCCACCTTAGTTCTCACAAAAAAGTATTATTATATTTTCATCTACAGTTACGGACTTGGTCAAGGTGAACCAATGGCCTGTCATTGCCTTTTACTTGATTTTTTTTCCCCTCTAATTTTTCTATCCATTTGGAGACTGAAAATTTTAAGCTGTTTTCAGGTTGGGATGTTTTCTTTTGTTTATGCATGTTGCAATATAACATTATCCTGATTGAGGCTTATTAAGTTGATTTCCATGAGTATCACCTCCAGCATAAATATATGAGAATATAGTGGAATTTTTCACTTGTTGCAGGTAAAGCAAGATGGATTCTTTCCTGCTGATGTGCTTTTACTTGCCAGTACAAATCCTGATGGTATTTGCTACATTGAGGTAATTATCTTTTCTGGGTCTTATTTGGAGTCTATTAGTCTATATGAAAACTGATTGCCCTTCTCATATTATGTATCAATGGGTGCTTTATTCCTAAAGTGAAACCATTTTTCCTTTCGATTGTAGACAGCAAATTTGGATGGGGAAACAAATTTGAAAATCAGAAAGGCGCTAGAAAGGACATGGGATTACTTGACTCCTGAAAAGGCCTGTGAATTCAAGGGTTAAGTCTTTTAACTGTTTCAAATTTCCAATTTTGAACGATAGATAAACCATAAAAAAACTTAGTGTTTGTTCAGAATTTCACTTGATTCTGCTTCTGTCAGTGTTACAGGTCTTTGATGCTATTGTGCTCATTGTATTAACCACTGAACTAAAATAAGGAATAAGGTCAAAGTCTTATGATTATAAATTAATATATCAAATTATTTTTCTAAAGAGATTTCATTCAGTTTTGAAAATGATGTAATATCTGACTAGGGTGGTTCTGCCTATGAAGGCATAAGATTGTTGACATTGGTATTTGCTGATTCTAAGTTTCTTCTTCCATCATATTTACCACTGTAATATCACTTTTCATCATATTTCTCACTTCAATCTTCATCTCTTCTTTATGTGTTTCTTGTTTTTACTTTCGTAGTTTATGCAATTTTTAATGAGAATATCAAAGTATAACTAAAAGTAAAATTGTGAAAAGAGAAAATTTAATCCACTTTTTAGATTTCAATTATTCAGCTACGATGAGGATATACATGACCTAAAAGTTGGAGTTTAAGTTGGTGTAGAACTCATTATGGTACCTGTTGGGGTTTGTGAAAATTTGCTTTTTCCTTTTTGCCATGTCTAAGGCTATATATTTGCTAAGACTTTGTTTGGTTGATGGTTTTGCTATTTGCTTTTTACTCTATTTTTTTTCTGCAAAAAATGAAAAGAACATGAAAAGAAAAAAATAAAAAATGAAAAAAACAAGGCAGAGAGCAAAATAGAGATAGCAGAGTGTCAAGAAATGGAAGCTAAACTATTGGTATCTGTTGCTTTCATATCTTCCTCCGCATAAGCTCGTTAGTTTTAAACTGCTAGTTTGTGCATTACATATATTTGTCTGTGACCTTTTACGTGGTGTTATAGGTTTTCTTCTATGACTTAACCATTCTTTATTGATTTTTACCTTCTGGTTCTAACTTGTCATTAGCATATCTTGTTCTAATTTTTTTTTTAACCTATGGTCTTTCTATTCCAAGTTGGATTCATGTCTTTTTACTCTGGGATGTTTAGCATTTATGCCCTCTTTCCATTTTATACACTTAAAATATGTAGTTTTTCTTTGTTCCTTATTAACATTTCATGAGTTTTTTTTCTTTGTTTCTTAAAAACCTTTTGGCCATAAAAACCATTAGACAATACTATTATTGACAATTTTAAAATTCTAACATAAAAAACCAAAGTTGATGTAATATCCTATATCATCACAGTACATAATATGGACATGGAGTACAGTGAGGGCGTCCTTGGCTGCATCACATTGTTAAGTCTATGGGAAAGTTAGTGTATTTTCTTTTTCTTTTTAATGTTAAAGTCAATATAATTGGCTAATACTCTGACTTTGTCATATATGAACATCAATTGTTGATGAAATATCTCTTCATTTGAGTTGATGGGCCTTTTTTTTGGATAAGCTATTTTTTTTTTTGGGGGGGGGGGGTGGGGGAGGAATTAGTAAGTTGATTGTGTGAATTGATGCTTGTAAAATCAATTTGCCATGCTTATCTTGTTTATTCTTCTAAACTTCTAATAGCAGCAGTCCTTAATAATAGCAGGTGAAGTGCAGTGTGAGCAACCGAACAACTCTCTGTACACTTTCACTGGCAATCTTGTAATGGACAATCAAACCTTGCCTCTTTCTCCAAATCAGATTTTACTGAGGGTATGCTCTGATTTTCTTCCTTCAATCATCAGCGCTTTACTTAGTACGTTCCGGCTTATTCTTTTTTTAGTTGTTTTTATTTTTTTATATTCAGATAATAACCTTCTTATGGCATGTAATGACACTTTGAAGTTAATATCTTCTTTTGGCCCTATAGAATTTGCCAGGACCTTAATCTTAGTTCTTTTACCTGTTTAATTTGGTGGGTTTTTTTGAAACTTAAATATCATCAGACTCCTAGTCGCAGGAATAGTAAATATATTTTCTTTATGGTGTATTTTTTTTTTTTTTCAAAATTTTGGGTCTCCTTTGCTAATCGCTTTATTAGGTAACAACTGTTGTATTTTATGTTCTCTCTCCACTGATGGACATAAATATCACTGGTATTTACAATTTGATTTCAGGGTTGCAGTCTGAAAAACACTGAGTTCATAGTTGGGGCTGTTATTTTTACTGGTCATGAAACAAAGGTTCGTTACAAAAGTTTTATAGTATCTATTATATGCTGTATGCTAAGACTTAAAAGTGCTGGAAAATTTGGTTTTCTGTAAATGTGTGATTATTAACATTTAAATGTGAATAGCCATGTTCATCATATTTTTAAATCATTTCACCATTTGATACTAAGAATCTGTGTTATCATTTTGTAACTTACCGAGCTTAAAGTTTTTATATATGTTTATCTGCTCCAAGATAGAAATAAATGCGTCTTTTTTTCTTCCCTTTATCCTCTATTTTGATGCCATTTTGTGGGGATTCGGAATGAGTTTGCAGGTTATGATGAATTCCATGAATGTTCCTTCAAAAAGAAGTACATTAGAGAGGAAACTTGACAAACTTATACTCACTCTCTTTTGTACTCTTTTCACTATGTGTTTGATTGGAGCAATAGGCAGGTTTGGGAAATAGCTAGCCTGCTCTAATATTACATTTCATTAAATGATGTGGGATTTCATCAAAGTTTTTTCTAATATTTTTTGATTGTGATGTTCTCAACTTGAACTATTACAGTGGTGTATTCATTGACCGAAAGTACTACTACTTAGGTCTCAGTAAAAGTGTGGAAGATCAATTCAACCCTAACAACAGATTTCTGGTACTATATGCTTGTTGATCCTTGGTTTCTCTCCCTCACACATATGAAATTTAATTCAACTGTTTGATGGTTTTACAGGTTGCTGTTTTGACCATGTTGACCTTACTTACTTTATACTCAACGATTATTCCTATATCTCTATATGTTTCTATTGAGGTTGGCCCTTTTTTATTTTCTTGTTTATTGGATTTCTTGCTTTGTCCATGCACAAAAATGGTCTTACTGGGTTTCTCACGCAATTTCAGATGATCAAGTTTATTCAGTGCACTCAATTTATCAACAAGGACTTGAATATGTATCATGCTGAAACCAACACCCCTGCTTTGGCTAGGACTTCTAATTTGAACGAGGAACTTGGACAGGTAAGTACATGCAATTTTGGCCTAATTGAATGAGATGCAGCCAGTTTTCTTATTCTGTATATTGAGCTCTAAATAATTTTAAATTGATGGTATGATTAGGTGGAGTACATTTTTTCTGATAAAACTGGAACTCTGACGAGAAATTTAATGGAGTTCTTCAAGTGTTCGATTGGAGGTGAAATCTATGGGACCGGTATGACTGAAATTGAGAGGGGTGTTGCTGAACGAAGAGGCATAAAGGTCCAAGAGGTATTCCCTTTTATATCTCTTCATAAAGAAATGAATATTTTACTTTTTTGAGTGAATTTACCTAGGTTGCAAGGGAATGATATTCTTGTTCTCATAACATCTTTTAGGTGCATACATCAACCGATTCCATACGAGAAAAAGGTTTCAATTTTGATGACTTGAGGCTTATGCGAGGAGCTTGGAGAAATGAGCCTAATTCTGATGCTTGCAAGGTAGCTTACTATGGTCTTTGTCAATAGAATGCAATATGTAGTGGTACTTTTACATTTAATATGATATATTCATTAGTAAATGGCTTTTAGTATTTACCACTCTGGGGACTTATTTTGAGTGTGGATCTTATTGTACATAAGTCTAAATGGTTAACCCGCCTCTCATAGGAGGCGGATTCCAGCAAGGTAATTTCGATTCCCAGTACCTGCAAATTTTCCTTCCCTATTTCCCCCGTAGACCTTGGCCTTCTTTGGACCAAAAGAAAAAAAGGGTATTCATTACTAAAAGCTTGTTTTCATCTTGCTATGAGGTTTTTAGTCTTGTTTTAAAATGGATTTTTGTGTTTGTTAGTCATGTTTGATACTTGTAGTTGTAGACTTGTTTATCTTTGGTACTTCCATTTGGATGTTTAAGGTGTTTTATCCAGTTGGGTATGTTTTTATTTGTATGCTTAGTAGTCAATATTTATGCATGAAGATTCGGCATCTTTAAGATTATGATATTAACTTCATTTTTTATGAGATAATTCATATAAAAAATACCAAGGAATAGCAAGTTTGCAATTGTAATTTCAACCATGTCGTTGAGCTTGAGCTTGGCCTAGTAATCAAGCCTGATATTTTGTCAACTAATTGAGCTTGATCTCAATAGTCCCTCCTAGATTTGAAGTTGAGATCCATAAAAACTTAAATAAAAAGTTTGTGCGGTGAGCTGTGGGGATTGATAGGTTTGCAGCCAGTAGTCCTATTTGATTTTTGTCAAGGGTTTTAATTTTGTTTACATATGATGTTGTCTTGTATATAATTTTTCTTGCTTAAATGTTGGGGATTGACTTTATTATAAAATTTGTTTACTGCTCTAAGGCATGAATAAGCACGCGTTGCAAATGAATTGTCTAATTCTAATACAAGACCATCATTAAATGCGCTGAAGATTAAATTAAGAATCATAGATTGATATTCACTTATGCCCAATTCTCTGGTGGAGGTTTTGGTGGTTATAGTCATCTCATTCCCCATCTCATTCTAGCAAGTGTTTTCTTTTAGTGCTTCCTGATGATTCTTGGCTTATGATGTTTGTTTGATTCTGAGGTGGGAATTCATTAACTTGTTGTCCATGTTTTGGATGACATGACATTTGAGTTCTATCATTAACAGATTAGCGTAATTATTGCACTCAGTAGTTACAAAACAATAATTCCAAGTTTTGACATTCAAATGTTTTAAAGTCTAAGGGTAAATGGATATATTCTACCCAAACTTAAGCATGGAAAATATATTACAATTCTTCAATTTTTCATGACTTTCTACCTCTCTTACTTCTAGAGCGTCAATTAAATGCTGGATTTCTTCGTCGATTTTTACGGGCGTTTCTTTTTGCTTTTCTGTGATATTTAGCAGTTTCATATGTACCTATGCAGTGCTGTTGGATGGATGGGTGTGCATATCCATGCATTTATCAGTTATTTTTAAGCTGTTTTGAACTAAAGCATTTTAAGGCATTGTTTTGTTTCTTTGTTTTGCAGGAATTTTTTAGATGCCTTGCCATATGTCACACTGTGCTTCCTGAAGGTGATGAGTCCCCTGAGAAAATCAAATATCAAGCTGCCTCCCCGGATGAGGCTGCTTTGGTTTTGGCCGCAAAACGTTTTGGCTTCTTTTTTTACAGGTTAGTGATGCCCTGTGTCTTATTGAGAAGTTGAAGGGTTTTTTTCTATTGTTTGTTATGGGAATTCTTTGAAATAATTTAGCTTCAATTTGATTTTGAGTAGTTTTATCCTTTTTGTTTGAAACTATTTAAATATTGGACTGCATTTTTCCCGTCACATATAAACTAAGTTGGATTTATTCCTCATCATCATGCTGTTTTTAAAGTAAAAAATACCTATCTTGATGTCAAAAGAGCTTTACCAAGTAAAGCAAATACTTCAAGAAATTTGATAAATTTCTTTCAAGATATAATCACATGATTTTTATTGATGGATTTGGCCTCATTAAAAAAAAAAAAAAAAATTAAACGTGAATGCAGGGGAAAGTAGAACATAATACTTGAAAGAGATTGCTGAATCCTTAAATATCACACGTGTAAAATTTTAATGTGATTATGCAATCGTGTATCAAATATATGATTAGGAATCATACCTTAACTCTTAGATATCATAATCTAGAGTTCTTAACAGTCAATGTATCCTTAGAACACCAAAAGCATTGTTGAGGTTGAGCCACCCAAGAGTTTGGTCTTCAATGGTGATCCATACAACCACTTGCCATGATCTTCTTCAAGGTAGGGAATTCTTTTGTGCTAACAAAGTCACTCAAGGTCATTATCAAAAGCTTATTTGCTTCTTTAATTCTTTCTAGTATGACCTTACTTGAGAGAATAAATTCTCTCTTGGTTTGTATGAATTGCGACATAGCTAATGAAGTCATGTTGGTTACTTTCACAAAGTTCCTTAACTCTTTTCTTTTCACTCTAGTCGATGTGCTTCAAGGGAGAAACCTTTTCGCTCTAGCAAGTCTCTAAAGTGGCAAGTAGGAAGAAAGAGTGAAGGCACATCTCACACACTACACTGGAGAGATAAGGTTAGGGCATTAAAACTGTTTTGATACTCTTCTAATACTATAAGGTGATAGAGAAAACAGTTTTCTCTTTTTTTCCTACGAGGAGGTGCAGCCAAGCACAGGTTATATACACTTGCTGTGAATGAAATTAATTAAATCTTATTTAGCTCCTTGAATTTAATTAAACATTTTAATTAAATCCTTTTTCATTTAAGCTTTTGTTGGATCAAGTCATATTTGATTGAATCTCAATTTTAATATGATTTAATGTGTGACTGATTAGGTTTTCAATATGTTGGCAATTAATATAAATTATAATATAAGATTAACAAATATCAAATAATTTATTTTTAAGATCATGAGCGGCTTCTAGCAAGGTATTATGACCGCCCAAATATCTGAGTGTAGTTAATTTCAGCAAAACCTTTCAGTGTAATTCAGTCCTTTCACCATATATCGTGGAAGGATCATGAGCAATGTGTAGTGTTTGCTTAAGAAATCTTTCCAATTTAGTTCTTGCAACTTATAGTTAACCTTATGAATTTAGTGAAACAATTTCTCCTAACTTCATCTTGCCCTGGCTAGGGATTTCGTCAAGTTAACATAATCAAGAACGAACGAGATGTCTCCTTATTTTCACTTGGAGCAGTGAATTCTTTGGACTAGTTTATCTTTGCATGATTCGTGCCATACCCAAAAGCCTCTTGTCTAGGCATCCTGTATCAGGACTCAGATGAAATCAAAATGCGACCATTTACATACAAGATAACTTGCATCACAAGTTAGACGACTACTTATACTGGTGACACCTGATAACATTTCCATAGACACTTATGTAAACTACTGAATGTAGTTCTCAAAGTAGGCCGTGTTCATTGAACTTGTTCATCTAACAAGCACTTACACGTTATCTTCAAGTATCCTTATACTTTAATCTATGAGATCAGTTGCTTACTTCACAAGTAAGAAGGCTTAACATTTACCAATCTTTGAGCATTTTCGATGCCCTGTCTTGACAATCCAATGATCAGTAACAATTTTAGGAACATGGCTTTAATGCATAAGTATCTTGTAATTATAACTATTTATAATTCCTTGATAGGTCGTTATGCATTGACGGTAAATCCTTGTCCAATCTAATTAGCCTTAATGCATATTCCAACATTAATTTTTTCATAGATATTGTTCTATTTCTCGTAGAATAGGAAAAAATTTCATGAAAGCGGCAAAACTTTGCAATTCATTACTATTAATTGTAATTGGCTTTCATTACTGTGGGATAGTGCTACCCTCAAGTCACTGTTTTTTAACGTTCATCACATCTGCACAAATCAAATGATCCCTCAAATTTTGCAAGTATTTAGGACTGACTTCTGGCTAGAGCTGTTGGAGGAAGTGATTAAAAATTTAGCATGTTGTACTTATGTGACATAAATTATGAACAAAGTTTTTTTTTTTTTTTGTTTGGATTTTGGTTGGCTGTTTCTATTTTCGTGCGAGTTAGTTGGGGAGATTACTCTTGCTGCACGGCTTTGCAGCTTGATCTGAGGCTCTTTTTTTTTTTTTTTTTTGTTTTCAGACGTACACCTACTATGATATATGTTCGTGAATCTCATGTGGAGAGGATGGGTAAAATCCAAGATGTGTCTTATGAGATTTTAAATGTTCTTGAATTCAATAGGTTTGGATGCATCCTTCACTCCTGTCTCTTCATTTATGAACTGTCTGCTTGGCACTAATGCCCACTTCTTTTTTGCATTAAATAGTACAAGGAAGCGCCAATCTGTTGTATGTCGTTATCCTACTGGCAGGCTGGTACTATACTGTAAGGTGATGAGTCTTCAGAACTTTTTAAGTAGGAGAGTATTACAATTGGTTTTTCTGGCAAAGCAAATGACACTGGGCCAGAACCATCCTTTTCACAGGGAGCTGATACTGTCATTTATGAGAGATTGGTGGGTGGAAGTGATGATTTAAAGAAAGTGACCAGGGAACACTTGGAACAATTTGGCTCTGCTGGATTACGTACCCTTTGCCTGGCCTATAGAGATCTAGCACCTGATATCTATGAGAGCTGGAATGAGAAATTCATCCAAGCGAAGTCGTCTCTACGGGATCGGGAGAAAAAGTTGGATGAGGTATGTTTATGTAACTGTGGTTAGCATGTTTTGCTTAGAGAAACTTGATCTATTATTTTCTTTTCGTAAATGTTGAATGTTGATCTGTTATTTTTCTTAACTAAAAGATGAATACTAATTCTGTTATTATTCGGATGATTTTATACTGGCTTTAGTCTGAATAATGCAGTGGTAATGATTTTATTTAAAGAAATTTTAGTGTTAATCTGTTGTTCTTGTTATGCTTTGGTAGGCATGCTTTGCTGTTAATCAACTTATCTTTTGGATGATCCACTTAGTTTAAACTGGATATGTCCCCACTCTCGATTGTTTATTTCTGCTGGTTGGAGCAAGAAATACAAATAAAACTACCTAATCTCTTCCCAGATTCTAGCTTTCTCATCTTTCCTAAAACAATTTGTAGCTGTAGTAAGTACCTGTTATATTAAATTTTCAACTTTTCACATTTTTTACTACTTGGGATATTTCTCCAACCTCCTCTAAAGGCTTATTTTCTTTTCTTCGCTTGCTGTTTTATGCTAATGTTGCTATTTTATTTTATGACACAATCAGGTGTTAGTTGATGTTAAATGATTTGTTTTCTAAGAAGAGTGTAGATTGTACATGATAGAATTGTACAGGTACTAGGAGAGACAAACTTCTATCACACACTCAACCGAGGATGCCTTATTTGCAGTTATGTTTAGAACACTATTTAGTGCAAATTCAGTGTGGTATTACCATGTCTAACATCTCTTTTGAAAAAAGGGTATTGTCTAAATAAGTAAAATATTTTGCAAGAAGGTTGTAGATTCTTGTTGATCTACATGCTTAATGTCAATGTTTATGTCCAAGTTTCTATAGCTAAGAGAGTGGGAAACATTTGGGAGGCACTTCTTGTGGGATGGTGTGGTCTTGATCTTAATCTTGTACATCCCTTTATCAAGGGACTAAGATCGAGGCGGCTGATTTGTATCATTTAGGTTCTTTTAGGAAGAAGGTTGTAGAGGATGCTTTCTTGATGCATGGTTTGGCAAATGGCTCAAAGTTAAGTTGATATGGTTTCATTAACTGAAGCTTTAGCGAGCATATTTTCTGCTTTTAGTGAATATCATTTTGAATCTGGTTAGATGTTCAGTCAAGAGAGTTAGATTTATGCTTTTATTTTATATTGCAATGAATAGGAAAGTTCCTTCGAGTCAAGCCTTCTATATTGGCCTGGACCCATCTCTTACTGTAATCCAGAATTCATAAGAGCAAATTAGCTGTGGGAGGTTTATATTCTTTTAGCCCCTAAGATGTCCTATAAACCTATATTGTTCCGACTCTCTACTTTTCTCCAAGTACCTGTATTTGACACCTATATCTGAGACATTTTTGGAGATGGGTATAGGGATATGATCCTCCAATCACCCTCCAAATGCATGGAAATTTTGGAAAAGTTTGAACGTTGCCATGTTTGACACTCACACCGGAGTTTGAGTAACAGAGCTATAAAGTAAAAAGCAGGGGTGATTGGGAGGGATATAATTGGTGTCATATAAGTGTAAAAGGATTTGCAAATTCTTCAAATTCTTATCAGGCAGGTGTAGTGTTTTTTTCCTGCAAAACGTATAGATTAAGCTTGAAGAGTACTAATGGTAACCGTTTTATAAGCCATGAAGCCATGAGTCATAATTTTATTCCTTGTTGAATTAGGCTTAACAGGATTGGTGAATCAGTGGACCAATATCTATTAATTAGCCGGTTGATGCAAGTGAAAGATTACATTCTTTTCTTTTAATTAGAAAACTAGCTATTGCAGTAATTCCAGCCGTCTTTCGCCTTTCCTTTTGCTGTGTTTGTTGGGGTAGTAGTTGCTGTTGCAAAATAAAGTGGAATGTTTTAATAAATAGCTTTCCTTCGGGGTTTTTCTTGATTGAATGGAGTCACTATTGCTTGTCTCCAAGCTTGCTAGGTTTTAAAATCTATATATCTTTTTGTTTCTTTACATCCTTTACACTGTAGTCTTAAGCTGCCCTTTAGTGGGAAGGCTGTCATATGTCCTTTACTGTGAAGTTTCTGAAATCTTTAGAAGGGCTCAAAACTTTAGCCTTTAAGCAGTTTAAGTCCCCATCTTTTACGGTGAAGCTTTTGAGCTTATTTGGCTTAAACTTCCAGCTTTAGTGCTATTGGGGAGTTGAAAGACCTTTGGATATAATTTTAACCACTTTAAACTTATGCAGGTGGCTGAACTCGTAGAGAAGGATCTTGTTTTAATTGGTGCAACTGCGATAGAAGACAAGCTTCAAGATGGAGTGCCGAATTGCATTGAGACTCTTTCTAGAGCTGGAATTAAGATTTGGGTGCTAACAGGGGACAAGATGGAAACTGCAATAAATATAGCATATGGTAATTTTAATTTTACATTAAATTTTCCTTGGAGCTTTCTGTTAATTACTCATATTGTTCATGATCTCTTCTTTTGCTTTTGTTTTTAATAATGCTGCAGCATGCAACTTACTAAACAATGAGATGAAACAATTCATTATCAGCTCTGAAACAGATGCTGTCAATGAAGTTGAAGAAAGGGTAAGCTTGGCACTAGTCTTGTTTTCAGATGCTTGACCTTAGAATTTACTATATACAAACTATTTAATGCATTCATGATTATTCTTAATTGAACATCTAACATCAGGGGGACCAAGTTGAAATTGCACGCTTTATCAAGGAGGAAGTCAAAAAGCAACTAAAGAAATGCCTTGATGAGGCACAGCAATATTTTCACACAGTCTGTGGCCCAAAATTAGCACTTATTATAGATGGAAAGTGTCTCATGTATGCTTTAGACCCAAGTTTACGGATAATGCTCCTCACTTTGAGCTTGAATTGTTCTTCTGTTGTTTGTTGCCGAGTCTCCCCTTTACAGAAAGCACAGGTATGTTCCTGATGGAAAGTGAAACATTATTAATTTAGCTTTCAGTAGAGTGTGTTTATAAAAGGTTTGTGTACAAAAAAAAAAAAAAAAAAAGGTCAATGCATTAAATTGATGACAATCAAATGCCTTGACATTTTCTCAAGATACTTGGATAAAATTACTGGAATAGTTATGGTGCATTATTTTGTACAAAATTTTTGCAATATTGACAGCTTTGGAGGATTTGTATCATAAAATGTATTTTTCTAAACAAACGAACCGTGTTTTAATAGAGATTGGTGTATTGAGCGACCCTGTCCTAAGCCTATGTTCTTGCAGATTACTTGGATTATTTTAATGAGCTTTCTTTGAGTGCTGAAGTTTATAACAAGCTGTTGTCAATTCTTTTTTTCTGACATAAAAGTTTGTATTTTCAAACCATTCTAAGGAGGGAATGAATGCGGTTAAGTGTTTGGAGTTTTAAATGTAACATCTAAAGTTACTTTTGATATTTGCAGGTAACAAGTCTGGTAAAGAGAGGTGCGCGTAAAATTACACTTAGTATTGGAGATGGTGCCAATGATGTTAGTATGATACAAGCTGCTCATATTGGCGTTGGGATTAGTGGGCTTGAGGGGATGCAAGCAGTTATGGCTAGTGACTTTGCAATTGCTCAGTTTTGCTTTCTTAAAGACTTGCTCCTTGTGCACGGACGATGGTCATATCTTAGATTATGCAAGGTTCAACTTTTCTCTTCCTTCAGAAACATTTTAACATTTTTGGCTGGTGATATGCATTAGCATTTTGCAAGGTTTAACTTTTTTTCTGTCCTTCAAGCATTCTTAAAATTTCCGGCTGGTGATATCCATGGCACCTCCTCGTTCTGCAGGTTGTGACATATTTCTTTTACAAGAATCTTACCTTCACTTTGACTCAATTTTGGTTCACCTTCAATACCGGATTTTCTGGTCAAAGATTCTATGATGATTGGTTCCAGTCATTGTATAATGTCATATTCACTGCACTACCGGTGATTATTGTTGGGCTTTTTGACAAGGTACTACATTCTTTCTATTTTATTTCAGAAAGAATCTTGTTCTGCCTGTTCCATACTTGATTTATGCAAGACCTTGCTTGTTATTCAGGATGTCAGTTCATCCCTTTCAATGAGGTACCCTGAATTATACAGGGAGGGAATAAGAAATATGTTTTTCAAGTGGAGAGTTGTTGCAATATGGGCCTTCTTCGCTGTCTATCAATCTTTAGTCTTCTACTACTTTGTGACTGTTTCCAGTTCTACAAGTCAAGGTTCATCTGGCAAAATGTTTGGTCTTTGGGATGTCAGCACAATGGCCTTCACATGTGTTGTAGTGACTGTCAATTTGCGTCTTCTTATGATCTGTAATTCTATCACAAGATGGCATTACATTAGTGTTGGAGGAAGCATTCTAGCATGGTTCTTGTTTATTTTTCTATATTCTGGTATTATGACTTCATATGATCGACAAGTGAGTCACGTATCATGTTTCATTATCTTTCTCTCCATTTGGATTGGAGGAATGCAACTTCTTGACTCTTTTGGTTACTGCAGGAGAACATCTTCTGGGTCATATATGTATTGATGAGTACATTCTATTTCTACATCACTCTTCTTCTTGTTCCTGTTGCTGCACTTCTGGGAGATTTCCTTTACCTAGGGTAAGAATGAGGAATAATTGGAAGTACTCACCTACTGTAGTATATTTGATGCATGGAAAAGCTTGCTTGTATGCTCATTAACATTATCAGGGCTTTTAGGTGGGTAGTTTGAGGGTGGGGAATGCATGTTCAACCATGAGAGTAAACCATCTTTCTGGTTGACTGGCTGAGTGATCAAACACAAGGTGCTCAAAACCTACAATATGCTAAGAGGTGGTCAAACCATGTGCCTGGTTTTAAGCCGTGTTGGAGTGAGCTGGTAAAATTGGAGCAGCATAAGATCATAGCACAATTTTTGAGAGCTTCATGCTTGAGAGTTTCTGACATTATGTGAAGTTCATTCCCCCGAAACATAATTTGTTATCCACTGCATGACTTTCTTGCATTCCTTGTCTATGTTTGCTACCTTTCTTTTCTAAAGCACTATTTTTTAATGAATTTTTTGAAATATTCCTTTTTCCTTTTAATTAAAATGTCTCTTTATGTCCAGTGTGCAAAGATGGTTCTTCCCCTATGATTATCAGATTGTTCAGGAAATTCACGAGGATGAAGCTGATGATACTGGTCGTTCAGATTTACTGGAAGTTGAAAATCACCTTACGCCGGATGAGGCAAGAAGCTATGCTATTTCTCAATTGCCAAGGGAAATATCGAAACACACGGGATTTGCCTTTGACTCTCCTGGGTATGAGTCGTTTTTTGCTTCACAGCTAGGTATATATGCACCACAGAAGGCATGGGATGTTGCTCGAAGAGCTAGCATGAGGTCAAAGCCAAAGACAAACAAAAAGAATTTTGATTGAAAGGAACATTTTTGTACAAATTTTTGTTTTGTTTTTTCCTTTCAATCCCCCCACCCCCGTTTTGATAGACTAACCATAGAGAAATCTGTAAACTTAGTCAGTTTGCTGTAGTAGTGCTTTGTTTCTTTTGTTTATTTTTAGTTCTTTGTTATGTTCTAAAGCTTCTTGTAGGGAACCAAATCGAGTTATGAGGGTTGTAACGGATGTACAAATATAAGAGTACATTTAAATGCCAACTTCATTATCCGATCTTTAAGTTATTTATGGCCGGCTTGTGGACAAGTTCTATTGTATCAAATATCTCTCTTTCTGAAACTTGAAAGGGCAATAAATAAATAAAAGTCTCTCAGTTGTTAATTATCCAAAAAAAAAAAGGGGTTCTCGTAGTTTTAAGGGGTGCTGCTCTTGTTCTGACTTCGTATATTTCAAGAACGTATCACAGAGAACTCGGGATGTCCTTAGCACGTCAAGAAAAAAAAGGGGGATTTAGGATGCAAAACATAAGGTGCAGCAGTGGGTTCTAGCGCGATAAGCCCAGAGGGCAGAATGCTTCAATCCTAGGGAAGTTAGTTTTGTGAGAAGGTAACAGTTCTATGACGTAATATCAAAGCAAATCGTCTCAACTGGGTAGGGAAGATGAGTCAGTTGTGTCGCCAAAACAAGCACGTCAAGGAAGGGTAAGGGTCAATTAGGGAAGGTAGGTAGGATGAATCATCGTGAAGAAGGCGAGAGTGTCTCCAAATTGTACGAGAGAGAATGTCATGTTAGGCGTCCCCAATAAAAAAGGGTACTTCAATTTTACATCAAAAAGGAAAAAAGGAGGCTTTGGACTTTAAGCATAAGCATTGTATATTTTACATCCAAAGGAGGCTTTGGACTATAAGCTAATTTCGTGGGGAGAGGGTAATTACCAATGACATTTACATCCAAAGGATAGAGAATCAGCATTTATAGTGGTAATCATTCACAACGTGGATTAACATCCAACACTTATAGGTATCATTTTTACGCATGACTTCTAAAATTTGATATTTGATCATTTGCGGTCTTTCTAAGATCTTTATGTAAGTTAACATGTAAAGCTGTTAACAAAAATCTTTATGCAAAGGGGCCACTTATTAGCCCATGTGACTTGCTACGCACGGCATAATTAATCAGCTTGTGACACAAATTTAGGCATGAAAATCTTGTTCAAAATGTTAATCAGCCTCAGGTAAGCCACATGTTTATTGGATAAATTTCTCCCGTCTACACTTAATTACATGTAGACGTGCTCATGGGCTAGGCTGGGCCAGATTCAAGCCGGGTTTGAGCATGGTATTAACATTAAATATATTTGTTCAAGCCCAGCCTAACTTGAAATATGAGCATCGAATTTTGTTTAAACCCGCTCATATTTATAAATAAATATTTAAAGCCCGTTTAAGCCTACCAATATTATATTTTTTTATAATTTATTTTTTAAAAAATATATATTTTTTAAAATTTAATCTTTATTAATTTAATAATTTTTTATTAAGTTTATACATATAAATAATTTAACTTAATTTTTAAAGTTTACACTATAATATTATATATATTGTTTATATGACAAAAATAACATAATATATAAAATATACAATAAATATATATAGTGTAATACTAAATTGGACCGGATCGGGTGGGCTCAGACTTTGAAAGTTGACCCAAGGCCCGATCCATTTTTAATCGGGCGTAATTTTTTATCTAAGCCCATTTTACTGACTTAATATGTTTGTTCAAATTCTTTCAAATATCAGGTAGACCTCCGGGCTTAGGTAGATAGCTCGACCCTTGAGCAAATCTAATTACATGTCAAAGGACCGTATTTGCATCAAAGTTCTTGGGTTTGACAAGTAACGTATGCATGGACGGTTAAACTTCATACAACATAACGGATTGTAAACCTAAATTATTAGGTTAAGACTAATTTATATATATATATATATATATATATACACTAACAGTGATTTTTACGCTGAATTTTATGAAACTAAAAAAAAAAAGTGAAGCTTAGGTAATACACATCGATTGTTGAAATAAAGTGGTTCTAATGTAGAAGTTGGAAGTTTGTGCTCTTACAGTTGAGAATGAACGCTTTAAAATTAAACTCTAAGAACGTATGGTTGTCTTCAATTTGACAGAAGGATGCTATATATTGAGTCTACAACAACCTCAAACGTAGGCACAACCAACTCAACAGCAAAACAAAAAAACTTACGGCAATAAAGAAATAATATGTGCTGCTGGGGCGGCGTTTTTCTACCTTAATTTGGACTTGAAACTCTCCCGTCTCTACTATTTCATGGCTGCAGCTGGATTGATGAACTCCATCGTCTTGCTCGAGAGAGCTGTAAAACTTGGCTAATCTTTCCGACACAGATTGCTGGCTCTCATCTAGTGATTCTTCATCTCCTTCATAATCATCATCGTTCTCAAAAACTAAAAAAATCCCAGCCTTTTTCAGCTCTACGCCCTTTACATAGGGCTGGTTTCGCCTTGTCACCTTAATCCTAAAACCATCCTTCAACATTGAAACCAAGGGACGATCTGCTGGATATCGACACAAGTGAACATGGTCTTCATTCGTCTTTGGTACCCCCAATAAGTACAAGGCGGTGGTCAATATTGCGTTGTCACCATCGAAGATCTGTGCATGAATGTCCGCCACAGCAGGTAGTTGATGTCTCAATTCATCTGGTATATCATGGTTAATGGAAACAACTACCGCTATAATCACCTCCTTCAAGTCAAGGTTTTTGCGGCTTGAATAGGTCACTGTATCTTGTGAAAACCAATCCGGAATTTTACTTCCAGGCATACTTAGATTTCTTAGATTCTTGAGATAAACCTACCAAAAATACAAAGTCGCACTGCCATGCATCAATACTGGAAGTTACATTGCCACATATTAAAAGGTTATAGATCATCAATTCCTTGAAACACAGTCCATTATTTGCAAAGATCTAGAGATATATATATATGTATATATATATATATATACATCCTTCTCTTAAATAGGAAAACAATAAAATAACTACACAAATATTTTTTAAATCAGAAAAGAAATTAAAAAACAAAAAATTTTTTTATATGATCAGCAATTTCTAATATTATTGTTAAAACTTTTGTTTGTTGAATACTGATATAAGTATTTTATTTTAAAATGTCAAATATGTTTTATTTCTTTAAATATATATAATGATGGTGATTTAATAAAGAAGTATATATGCCGGTACACTATTCATTGAGATTGTACCCATATATATATATATAAATATTTATAAAAATAAATATTTAGTTGACAACTATTTTTATGTAAAGAGTTATTTATTCATTACATTGGATAATAGTCCTATCAATTGTCATTTAATATTTAATTTATATGCATCATTTTCTTAATTAAGCAAATAACGAAAAAAATTACACCAATATACTTTACATTAGTGAGAAATTTAAAAAACTCAATATATTATTATAAGAGACCAATTTCAATAATCAAGAATCAATTTCTATTTTTTTTTTCTAAGTCTAATAACAACCATATTATTGTCAAAATTATTGTTTGTTTAATAACAAAATATTTATTCTATTTTAATATATCAAATAAATTTTATTTCTTTTAAAAAATATATTAATGGTTATTTAATAAAGATGTGTTAAGATACATTCTTTAAAAAGATTGTACTTCTTATTTATATGTAAATTCTAGTATGCTTTTTGTGATTTTAGTTTCAATGAGTATATTCATGATAACTACTTGACAAAAAATAATGAAGATTTCAATCACCATTTTTTTTTTATAAATAATATCTTTAAATCAAATCATATATAATAAACATTTAACAAAAAAATACGAATTTTATGATTTTATATTTTTATTATAGATATTATGATATGACGTGTCATTAATAACTTACATGTCAAGAAACTAGTATCTACGAATGGGTATGGAAGATTTAAAAAAGAAAGAAAGGAGAAAAAACTAACCTTAGAGAGTCTTTTCTTTGCTGCTGAAGAGCATCTGCTGCAGTTACTCATGTACAATCTTCTCAAGGACATCAAGCATTCGAGGCCTGGAATATCCACTAATTTCTCACAGTTTGTAAGGTTTAAATCTTTTAAGCTCTCTAAATTGGAAAGATCCGATATACTTTCCAATGAAAGACAGTTTGCAAGATTCAACTCCTCCAAACTTGAGGGAAGTGGTGGGAGGAACTCGAGCTTTTCACATTTGGGAAGCCGAAGATTTTTGAGAAGCGACAGGCCCCTTAGGCTGGACGGAAGTTTAGAAAAATCATTGCCACCCAGATCCAGATTCTTTAACGCTGACAACTTCTCAAAATCATCAGGAATTTCACCGCATATTCTCCAGGCACGAGCTTCAAGTTCTTCAAGCGATGAGAGATTTGAGAAAGATGTTGGCAAGACTGCAAATGACTGGGATTGCTCTTGTGGACTGGGTTTCTTTGACATTTTCAGTACCATTAAACTTGAGAGCATGCCAAAGCTTTCTGGTAATTCGGTCACAGCAGTTTCCTCCATGTACAAATGATGCAAGGACTTCAAATTTCCCATTGAGGATGGAAGTTTATAGAGCCTTTTACACTGGTTCAATCTTAACATAATAAGATTTTCTAACATCCCAATAGACTCTGGCAACTCGGTAATACTGGCCTTGAATATGTTCAAACGAGTAAGAGCAAACAAGCACCCAGTCGACTCTGGCAGAGATTCAAGAGAACGGCAATTTCTCATGTCGAGCTTCTCAAGTAAACTCAAATTACCAATCTGACTTGGGAGATCCTTAATTGATGTCCCATCCATCTCAAGTTCCACAACAGAAGCTAACCCTTGAATTGAATCTGGCAATTTGCTCAACTGCCCGCCTCCAACAAATAAGCACTTCAGATAAGATAAAGAACCAATAGAGTTTGGTAACTCAGTGATTGCACTACCTTTAATTAACAACACTTT
>JAQSVH010174103.1:8026-21280 GCA_029448705.1 Adansonia digitata
AATTTATTATTATAAACCAAACAAAGAGAAAATTATTGGATTTAATTGAATTAGGTTTTGGTCATTTATTGAAATAAACTCCCTTCAATAATTTTCTTCTTTAATTTAGATTTAAGGTTTTTAAAGTTTCTGTAGGAATCATGGAGAAGAAGAAGAAGAACATTTTGGATAAAATAATTAGATTATACAATTTTTAAATTGGATTTAGAATTTAGGATGATGGATTGTTTTAATCTTAAGTTATTGAATTGGGTTTTGATTATTTATTGAAAATCATGAAATTTCAAATCTTTTAGGTTTAGCGTTTCATCGAAGAGAAAGAGAAAAAAAGATGGACAAGAAAAGGTTATATCCAATATAAAATTATCAACTAAGTTAAATTTAATGACGTTATCTTCTTTTGTCCTAACAGCCAAATACAAGGGGTTAAGATTAAAAAAAAGCATATGAGTTAAGTGTCACATGAGCCAAAGCTTATGGGTAAAAACAAACTTTTCCTTTTTTTTTATCACTAGAGTATAAGTTTTGGTTTCATTCAGAATAATTTATATTAATAATTTCTAAACAATAATTTTAGAAATATAATCATAGTTTCAATAATTTAATATTAATTATTTTATAATATTTTTATAATTTTTTATTTATGTGTTTTTGTGAGAGTATTCTTTTAAATATTTAATTTTTCTATACCTTAGTACATTATAATATAAATATAATCATATAACTCAACAAAAACAGATAAATCTATCAAAATTAATATAAAATAAATTATAATGCATCAAAATTTATATAAGTATAATACATAAAATATAATTATGATGAAAAAATGTAACATAAACACGATACATATGACATATATTTTAAAGTTATTTGAATATTGTCAATTAGACCTTACAATTTTGAATCTAACTTAATATATATAAAAATACAATATAAAAAAAATTAAAGTATGTATAACACAAAAATAACGTGAATTAAACACTAATAGACAAAATGTCAAATTTTAAATTAAATAAATTATTAATAGGTCAAAATTTATAAAAATATATAATACATTAAACATGATTCTGACATGAAAAAAGTAACACTAAAACAATGACATGTTGAATAATGTTAATTAGACTTAATAATTTAAAATAAAAAATAAATACAACGTAGATAAAATAATTAAAATATTACACAATATAAAAAAATATTAGTACAATATGAATATAGAAACACATTAAATTTATATTAATGAAATAATTAATGTATAAAAATTTATATAAATATATAAAATTTTGAATTTAATCATAATATAAAAATAACACGAGTACGACACAAATAAAAAAACCGCAAAAAATTAAATTAAATAAAAATCATGAGTTGCCACGTGGCAACCCTTGAAGAAATCCAATGGGATTTTTATAGATGTTTATAGATTTATAGATTACATCGCAATGCCAAACATGACACAATGTGATCCCATAAGCTATTTTTGACGACAATTCATAAGCCAATCATTAAAGCATTTGGGTTGCTCTCACAATTATGATTTGAAAAAGAAATTATCAAATATATTTTATTTTAAAACAATAGTAAAAATATCCCTTAATTATTATTTTTTATTTTTTAAATATTTTAAAACTATGGTAAAAAAATCCCTTAATTATTTTTTTATTTTTTTAAATATATAACATTCTCATATTTTGACATATTAATTGATATGTTTTGAACTTAAAAACGAAAAAAAGATACATTTAAAGGGAATATTTAAATAAAAAACCTCTTTTCTAGTAATTATTAATGTTAAATTTCTAACATTCTAACAAGCTCAAGTAAAAGTTACCAATAATAAGATTTTAGTGAATAGAAATTAACCCAAAAAAAATAATAGTTTTTCGAAATTTTTAGATCTCATGTTTAATTTTATTATATGCATATTTAATATTATTTTGTTGTTGATTTGTTTCGTTTCACTGATTTATTTACAACGAATTTGTTTATCGGTTTTTTCAATGAATATATTATTTGATATACATTGAAACTTATTTAATTATAATTACAACTTTACGATTAATATCAAATCTCACCAAAAAAAAATTACGAAAATATTTAGTGCAAATTTCATTGACAAATCATTTAATTGAACAAATTCACAAAAAATGAAAACCTTCTTTCTTTTGAATTAATGGAAACCCTATATAATAATAGAGGGAAAGACAAAAAATAATTTAGAAAAGAAATAAAAAAAAAGTTGTTTATATTTCTTTAATAAATTAAATCAATAAATCAATAAATTAATAAAATAAATATTTATTAATTTATTCACAAAAATAAATCTCGAATAAAATATATTAAATTTATTCTTAATCTATATGGAATCTAAAAAAAAAATTCCTTGAAGGGTTGTTGCTGAACAGGTGGTGTGCTCTTGGCTCGACACATGTCCAGCAAACCCTACATTTTTTTTTTTAATTTTATGTTTCCAAATTTAGATTTTTAGTTTTAATTTTTAAAATTCAATTTAAACTCATGTTTTTCTTAAAGTGTTGGTCCGGATAAGAATTTACAGATTGATTTGATATTTATAATTAATTCACTTGAAAAAATATTTTATTAATTATTTTTAGAGTTTTTAAAAATTTTTTTAAATTATGTATTTAAAAGAGTTAATTAATTCATGAGTCATTTTAGAATCCATACCCAATCTATTCTTTACGGGTTGATTTAGATTTTATATTCAATTCACTCAAAAAAATATATATTTTATTAATTATTTTTATTTTTTATATTAAATTTTTTATTTTTAAATAATGCATTTTATGGTGTTACTTTTATACGTGACCCACAAATTGATACTAGATACGTACTTAATAAACATAGAAAAAATTTAAAAATTTATTTTCTTAAGATATTTTTGTATTTAAAGGGGCTAACTCGTAAGTTGACTTGTAGGTTAATTTAGACTTCATATTTGATCCGCTTTGAAAAAAAGTAAAAAAAATTAGTTTATTAATTATTTTTATTTTATTTTTAAAGAATCTATTTAAAAGGTTGATCCATAAGTTGATTAGAAGATTAATTTAAAATCAATCACAAATTTGCTCGAAAAAATTAAAATTAAAATTTTTTTATTAATTATTTTTATTTTAAATAATTTACTTAAAAGAGTTTGTTCATATATTAATTTGTAAGTCACTTAAAGGATGCGTATTTGATCAACTCAAAAAAAAGTTTTTTAAATTTATTTTTTAATTTATATTTAAATGATGTATTTAAAATAATTGATTTACACGTTAACTCATAGATCAATTTAAAATTTATAACGTACTCTAAATGTAAATTTTAAATAAATAATTATTATTTAAAAATTTAAATTTAAAATTAATTTTTATTAAAAATTAATTAAAATATAAAAAAATTTAAAACCCCCCCAGCGGGGCGGGAGGTTTAATCCTAGTTATTATAATTGGTTTATGAAATCGGCGTCGTTTTGCAAAATGTAAAGTCTTAAATCTCAAAATTTGGCCTAGGAAAACATTCGGCCTTGGAACGGAGGCAATTGCGATATCGGGCTCTCTAAGCAAAGTTACCGTTGCGGTCTCCCATTTAATTAAAGTCTCAAATAGAAAGAAAAATAATTTGGTGTGGACAGATGCAGATCGTAACCAACATTCCCAAATTATGGTTCAGCTTCAACCAGCTTGCCCAACTTTACACTTAATTCATTTAGATCTTTCCTCTCGCATCAGTCGCCGGCTCTAATTCAATCATATCTTAAAGAAAACCGTCAACCACACTGATCTGATCTGCAAAATTACTAGGGATTCGTAGGAAAACTCAAAAAAAAAAAAGAAGCAACAAGGAATGGCGGGGGCGGCATCGGCATTATTTCTCCTAGATATAAAGGGCCGCGTTCTGGTGTGGCGTGACTACCGTGGCTACGTCTCCGCGGCTCAGGCAGAGCACTTTTTCACCGAACTCATCGAAAAAGAGGTTCCTCTTTTATATAATCTCAGAATTTCGATTTAATATCTAATATCCGGTTTAGGATAAATCATATTAGTCTGTTAATTGCTTAATTTTTCTAAAAAAGAAGAGTTTGAATGAAGCTATTTATACTACGAATCAGCTTTTACTTTGACGGGGCTCAAAGTGGTTAGCTTATTGTTGAATATTGTCCTTTGGATTCGGTTGTCAGGGGGATCCGCAGTCACAAGATCCTGTTGTGTACGATAATGGAGTAACGTACATGTTTATACGGCACAGCAACGTTTACTTGATGACGGCGACGAGGCAGAATTGCAATGCCGCCAGTCTTCTTTCCTTCTTGCACCGTGTAGTTGATGTAAGCGCAATTCGGTAATTGTAGTTTCATGCCTTTTTATCAAATTTTTAATTCAGTCAAGTTGCTTACTTTTGCTGTTTTCTTAGTGAAGTATTTGATTATATCGATCTGAATTAACCTTTCAGGTCTTTAAGCATTATTTTGAGGAGTTAGAAGAGGAATCACTTAGGGATAACTTCGTCGTAGTGGTATGTGGAAATCAAACTCTTTTTTCTTCTATATTAAATAGTTCCACTCCCTTAGTTTTTAGATGTTTTTGGTATGCAATTTATACTCAAAGAGTTTATAACTGGCTATTTCTTATGCCTTTTAGTACGAGTTACTTGACGAGATTATGGATTTTGGCTACCCTCAATACACTGAAGCAAAAATACTTGGTGAATCTATCAAGACTGATGCATATAGGATGGAAGTTACACAGAGGCCTCCTATGGCTGTTACAAATGCAGTCTCTTGGCGGAGTGAAGGGATAACCTACAAGAAGAATGAAATATGTGGCTTTTCATATAATTATTGTTTTGAGTTATTTATCAATGTTTTGACTCTTGTGACACTAGCTCATGAAGGTTTGTTCTTCATTTAAGGTTTTTTTGGATGTGGTAGAAAGTGTGAACATACTTGTCAACAGCAATGGACAAATAATTAGGTCAGATGTTGTTGGCGCGTTGAAGATGAGAACTTATTTGAGGTCTGTTTTCTGGTAGTTTGAATATATATGGTTCATCTTAAGGGCATATGCTTTTATCTCAACTCAGCACTCTTTACCTTTACTGAAAAACGTACTTGCTTATTTTTTTTTTTTTTGAATAGATTAATTGTATGTCTAATAAGGTGGCTATATGAAAGAGTGTGTTAGTGTATCAAAACCATATTTCAACAAACATTGCATGTTAGAGTGAATGTTGGATAATACCTTGTAATTTACAAGTTGTGATTAAAAGGTTAGAATATGTGAATGTCATGGTGGAAGGTGATGCTGAAGTGGCAGAGGATTAATATGGTGAGACCTGGATTTAAATATACAACTTCCTGAAATCTGGTTAAAGCTTTATTAATTTAGAAGCGAGAATTGGTGTGTTTACATTCTTATTATTCTTCCTTGTTGACAACATCATTTATATGAAGATTCTGTTTGCCATGCTGTTCGTGTGTGTTATATTTGAAGCTTTGAAAATTCTGGCATGCTCATGCATGCTGGTTCTGTCAATTTTATGTTACAGTAACGAGCTTAAACCTTCACGCACGCAGACTTGGTAGAAACAATTGATTTCTGTCTTGATATTTGTGGTGTCAAAAGCATCCCTTCATTTTGGAAGTTCCGTTTTCAGCTATCGACATATTTATTTGGGTTCAATTTATCTGTTTCAGTGGTATGCCCGAGTGTAAGCTTGGCCTAAATGATAGAGTATTGCTTGAGGCACAAGGCCAGGCGACAAAGGGAAAGGCAATTGATTTGGAGGATATAAAGTTTCATCAGTGTGTAGCCTAGCTCTCTTTTCTTCTTTAATAACGGTTGTGATTATATGTTTTTTTCTTTTTTTTTTTGCGTTGGGTGCAACAACTACTTAAGTCTAATGCTGCAAATTTCCCTTCCATTAATGCTTTGGTCTAGGTGTGTACGTCTGGCTCGATTCGAAAATGATCGGACTATATCCTTCATACCTCCTGATGGTTCCTTTGATCTCATGACATATAGACTTAGCACTCAGGTGGACCTTTTTGCTTCTGAATTCTCACTCCCCCTCCTTTCTTCCAATCACTTATTTCTTGATAGCTGATGATGGTTATATTTCTGCTCTCAGGTAAAGCCTCTCATCTGGGTGGAAGCACAAGTTGAAAAACATTCAAGAAGCCGTGTTGAGATTGTGGTAAAGGCCAGGAGTCAATTCAAGGAGCGTAGGTATTGGGTTTTTATCCCTATTCCTACATACTTGTCTATTTAATTTCACAGATCTCTGGGCGGGCTTATCTTATGCTTAGATTACTAAGCACTTATGAAGGCATAATGGTTCTTTACAGTACTGCTACAAATGTTGAGATTGCAGTACCTGTGCCTGCTGATGCTTCCAGTCCAAATGTTCGGACATCAATGGGATCTGCAGCATATGCACCTGAAAATGACGCATTAATGTGGAAAATAAGATCCTTTCCTGGTGGCAAGGTATCATCTACCAACTCCAAACTTATTAAAAACTCTTGTTCTAGTCTCGGTACTTATCATTTTGAAATTCATAACATTAGGAGTATATGTTGAGGGCCGAGTTTACTCTCCCTAGCATAACAGATGAAGAGGCAACTCCAGAGAGAAAAGCTCCAATACGTGTGAAGTTTGAGATCCCATATTTTACTGTTTCTGGGATACAGGTATTCATTCTGATGCTTTATTTTATTTTATTTATTTATTTATTTATTTTTGCTGGTATGTCAATTGTAACTGTGTGTTAATCTTCTGCTCTTTCGCATTCTCTTGTTCAAAAGGATACAAAAATGTAAATTTTCATACGCTCGCTCTTTTCTCTTCCTCACTCTCATGAGTCAGGAACTAGAGTATATATTTGAATTTGGGAGAACATAAACTTGTGTTAATTTTCATCATTAATACTGTTTATTTTGCTTGAGTGAAAATTGTGCTTAGAATTTTGAATGTGCCCCCTTTAAAACAATGATATTATGATTATGAGATGCCAAGTAACATGTAAGATACATCAAAGAGCATATAAAAGGTTCTTCTGTCAATTATCCAGCCAGGTTCAGTCAATTTATCTAGCCTGAAACTGGGTCGATGTCAAAATGGTTGATCTATTATGCACTGTATCCATAAAGTAGGTGCACTAAGTTGTCTAGATTTAGTTATAGAGGTATTCAAGGTGGTGATGAAGTTGTTAATGGGTAATATATTGAAGATAGCTATCTAACAGGATGCAGACATGCAGTACAGATCAAACATAAATAACCTGCAGATCAAAAATTTCCCCTCATTCAAAGGATTATTTTGACTATTGGTTTGCGTGCTAGTTTTACTTGCTTCCTTGCTAGCTAGCTAGCTAGCTAGATATCCATTATAAACGTTGCTAAATGCACAACTAATTTGAGTGCATCCACCTAGCAAAGCATAGAAATCACCAATGAGATCCAATGTAAGTGCCAAGAATGATCAGTTGGCAGCACCATGTGAATAACTCTTGGCTTTAGGCATTGCCCAGAATGATATTATTGTTGTTTCAATATTCTGCTAATGGAAGACACTATCCTTAATTCACTGGATTTTCCAGTTTTGTGTTTCTTTTGGAAATTTTTTTCCAACTTGCACATGTTGGGGTTTTGTAGGTTCGTTATTTGAAGATTATTGAGAAAAGTGGTTACCAGGCTCTTCCATGGGTACGGTACATTACAATGGCTGGCGAGTATGAACTAAGACTTATCTAATAGCGATTCCTTTATGTCGAGCTTCCCAATTCACCGAGTTTTAATGAGTTTGAATCACTGGTGACAAAAGGATACGAGGAAACTAGCTGATAAACAAAGCCCTGTGAAGAGCATGAAAGGATGGTTTGTCCCGAAAAATCTTCTTTGCTTCATATTAAACTGTCTGTGCGTTTCCAATTTTTTATCTAATGGCCTTGTCAATGCTTTTTTCCTTTTTGTCAATCGTCTATTTTAAATATTTGAATGTGTCAGCCTCAGGTCTATGGGAAACTATTTGATGCAGTTTTGCCCGTTGGCCAATATTGTTTACACCCGCCAGTGCGCCCAGTTTGCCAATGTTTACAAGTTACAATTACGAATCATAGCTAATATAAGTTGAAACTAAATAGATATCTTAGATTCTGGCAGTAAAATATGTCTTAGAACATTATAACTGAGTTATATGCAGTATCCATTGCAGAACATGGGCAGGTCTTGCCCCGTTGACCGCTGGAAGCTGACGAAACATGAAGATTATAGTAAGAAGAAAATTGTCCCCTTATTGAGAATTTTTTCCTCCACTTCCCCTTCAAGGCCTTTGCTGTATCTTGGGACTTTGGAGTGGGCGTAAAATTGACTCATTGGTTTACTTCAATCGATCTCCCATTTTAACTTTAGCTGAACCAAACCTTATATCCTTCCTTTTTTTTTTTTTTTTTAACCATAGGGACATTCAGCTCTACAGGAGGCGTTTTTATATGAAAAATGCAAAGCACATTGGTAGAGGTAAAATGAATTCAAATCTTAGAATCCACCTTGAAAAAAAGGTCAAAATGAACATGATTGAATTTGATTTTGTAAAAGAATGAAAGATTTGAATTTAAAGACTTAAAACTCAAAATAATCTGAAAATTCAAATTTGATTTAACAAAAAAAAATCAGATTTAAATCCTAGAAATCTTGAATATAAAAAATTCAAATTTGAAAATAAAATAATTATACAATATAAGGGGCCTCTACATGATTTTTTTTCCTTTCCTTTTTTAAAACATTGTAGTGATTGCGTAAATGAAATTGATTTATAAAAAATGATAAACCTATTCATCAAGGTCCTGCACCCAACACACAGGACTTACTTACATATTGAAAATTGCATTTTCAAGAAGACGTGTGGTTAAATAATAATTTCATATTTAGATTTGTTAATTAAATAAATATAGAAGGTTTTGGATAAATTAAGTTTTCAAAAACACAGTACGCATTGCCAAAAGAATCACTTTCCCTTCCCTCATCTCCCCCCTCCCCCCCCACACCAAAAAAAAAAAAAAAAAAAGGAAATGGCCCAACAGGAAAGAAACAAGCACAAAAGACCATAACAATATGAGAATGAACGTGTTCGAAAAAGCATCTAAATTTTAGTAAGATAAAACATTGACATACATATATTTATTAGACTAAGCTTCTGATGTCCCTCACATAACTACAACCTGCTGAAATTGGCACGAGGAATAAACAGAAACGAAAAAGGAAAATAATTACATTTACAGCAGAGCAGATCCAAAAAGGGTGAATAAGGTGGGGTAAAAAAAAAATAATGAAAAGCTGTAATAATGATTTCCTCTACCAGATGATAATAAACTTGGTAGTGCAGTATATGTGTGAGAAAAAGAGGTGCTAAAACTATTTATATAATTCAGGGAGCTTGATTGGGTAAAGTTTGTGGAGTCCTCCTAAAAACATGCTTTCTGCAACGCTCAAAAATGCTATCATATATCAGATCAAATTGAACGCCTGCTCTTTCCCTATTCACAATGAACAATATGTGATCTGCCTCTACAATCTTGTAATACCTGCAATCATCAAATGCAATTGAAAATCAGCTCAACTTTTTATTCTATTTTTTCGAGTATTCCTATAACCCGACACCCATGTCCAATAAATATCTAGACATAAATATAGGAATATATCCTCCAAGAATCTTCCAAATAAATGAAAAAACTTTAAAAATAGAGTATATCAGATATTTCCCGTAATCAACACTCGCATCCAAATCTGAATAATATAAAATTGGTCCTACCTTACCATGTTTGTTTACGTTTTTCTTCATTTATTTATTTATTTATTTTTGGTTCAACACTTAGCAAAAAAGAACGAAACATTCTGAATTCAAGACATTAACAACAAAAATACTAACCATATTCCTGGCTGCAAGGGTTGGCAGTCAGAATCATTCAAGACAAAACGGCTTGGGTGTTCAATTGGGAGACGAGGGTGAGTCATGGATATCGTGTTGAGAGCTCCATCATTGTCCTGCCAATCCTCATCCCTGCAATTTCTCTTTTTATAAGGCACGAGTAGGACATCACTTCAAATTAAAAGTTCCTAAAACTTCCATATCGTAATCATTTTTTCAAAAATTTATCAGAAAAATTATAAATAAATATATATAAATGCAATCCATGAATGAAAGTCAATATTTTGGAAGTTTAGAGATTTTCCACAGTATTCTTATTGATTCCATGACAATTTTTCCAAGTTAAGTGGTCCTTTGGTCTGAGTACGTCTGTCTAGTAAATAGTAGTTTATTCAGGATCCTCTTCAAATATTTTCAGACGTTGTCAAACTTTAATAACCTTGAGCAATCAAATGAAAGCAACCAGAGAATATACGAAGAGGTTGATGCAACAATTTATGTTGTTTAGGGCTACGTTGCTCTGACTCTTAATTCTTTTTTTTTTTTCAAAGTATCTATGTTTGATACATGGAAAACTTAGAAAAAATTTGAAGATACCCATGTTGGATATATACCCATATCCAACATTCACACCCGAATCCAAGTAATATCAGGTTTAGAGGGCACCTGTAGCCTTTATAAGGGGCAGAAACATCTGAAGGATGACGCCACTGGCTCATCTGTAGTACTCGTATAAAAAGCATTGGGTGTATACCCAGAATGCCGGAAGGAACAGTTGCACCCAGGATCTTCCTTGTACGCTTGGTAGCGTAGCTGAAATAGAATGTGTTAGGAAAGGTTTGCAGATGGCAATTCATTCTTATTGACCCTTGAATTGTAAGGTCAGGAAGGATCCAATCTCCCGTGGCAAACGGCCCTGCATTGCCCAAAAGGCAGTCAACAAAACCCCAAAGTCCCACTTTTCTCCATGACATGTTGAAATGATCGAACCCGAAATTGTAGTACGCCTTTAGCCAGGGGATATCCAACCAATCGTAAATTATAACTCCTATTCGGCATAGCTGGAGCAGACTTACAGGTTTCATCGCTCTCCCATCATCTGGCCTGAAATCAATTGAAATCACAGCAACCAAGAATCAGAAACTCTTGACATGGCTGAGTTCAAGAAGAGTTCAAGGAAAGATGGTATGTATATCATGGTAAAGCATCATGGAAATGAAATACAGTTTGGAAGCTGCTATTATCTAAACTTCATAGTGTCATTTCATCACAATATCGAATTTTACCATACTTAATACAGATGGTAGAGTTTCAATAAGCGATTAAAGCTTTCAAGCTGAAGAAGATGAGTTAGAAAGGGAACATACTGCATGCCATCGAAATAAGTTCTGGTAGTTCCATTGAAAGCCCCGGATAAAGATGTTATGCTTAATACCCAGTTCTCAGAAGTATTCTCATACCCCTTGAATGCCTGGGAAAAAAAAGGAAGAAGATCATATAATCAGGACTCAGGAGGAGAATAAAGTCCATAACCGATTGCTCTTCATATGAATGGGAAATTGTACTAATAACCTTATCAGCAAGCATCTGCTGCAAGACGCGCACAACTTGAGCACCAGCTGAATGGCCAACAAAATGAATAGGGTGATCTTCATCCCATTCTGGGTAATTTCCTGCATCCCAATATCACAGTTAGGCCCAAATGGCGCAATTTTGTCCAATTAAAACAGAGAAAAACAGCAATAATATAGTCAATAAAAAAAGCTGGGATATTTCTGCTTGCCTTGTTCATAAATTCGTCCAAACTGCGAGTGCCCACAAGCCTTGCTGTGTTCTTCACCATAATCAACTTGGCCTCCTTTCAAATAATAGAACAATTCACGGGCCCTGAAACCAATCAAATCTCATATAAAGAAACGAAATCTAAAACAAAATGGCGAGTATTTATGCTATAAGTGGCCTACCTATCATATATACTGGTAAGAGATCCTAAATCAGGCACAAGAACCCTCTCATCTTTCTTCTCAGCCCCCGCAAAGTATGAAAAACCTCCCAATTTCTAACAACAACAGGTTCAAGAATCCAGATTAAAACTAAAAGCCCATATCAATGCATATTAAAAAGAATGAAAAGAAGGAAAAAAAACATACTCCTTTGCCGAATCCAAAAATGCCATGAATCAAAACAATAGGAGGCAGACCATCAACATTTGTCCCACTGGGATCTTCTCTTTTGACCTCTATACTTGCATCAGGCTTAAAAAACCATTCGCTCAAAGTCTGGGAAAGGTCCCCAGCAACAGCCGTGCTAAAAATGTAAAACCCATATAGCATATGCACCATTGAACTAACAAAAAGCTCGGCTAATTGCAAAGCGGATATCCACCATCTTATCATCTTCTAAAAGCCAAAACTCCCCCCCCTCCAAAAAAAAAATTCAAATAAAAGAGCCTCTTCCTCCTCCTTCAAAGCCCAAAAGAAAGAAAAGACGTCTAAAACCCTTCAATGATATTTGCTACTACCATAGAAGGGGCAGATGAACCAGGCTGCCAATTACCTGTTTCATCCGTATTTCAATTTCAAGCTTTGATAATGGTTTTCCCACAAAATTTCCTCAATTCCAAGCATACATAATTGACCAATGAGAAGCCTTTTGAGTTTTCGTAGACGCCATGTGTCCTAGTTGCAACCGGTAACTGCCCCCACCCCACCCTCTCCAATTTCTTTACATAATCTTTCAACCCTTTTCACTTGCAAAGGGACCCCACTAAATTTTGGGGAAAAAAACGATGGAATATAATAAATATAATCCATTCCATTTAAAGAAAATCCAAAAATCTTTGAGTCTTGTTTTCATTGACAAATTTAAAACCCCAAAACAAGCCCCTTTATTAGGGATGGATTGGAAATTCTGAAGCCGAACAAAAAAAAAAAAAAAAAAACCCACCAAGAAACCAATCTAAATAAATAATTTATAAAAAAAGACATGGAAGTTTTATTTTTGAGGTAAAGGACTATTTTTAGGGGCGATTATTGCCAGGAAGGGGTGCGCTGGAGCAGCAATGCTGGAAAGTTCCCTGCCATCGCCAACTCAATGGCCTTATCCATTTTTAATTTTTTTAATAAAAATCTTATCCTTCATTTCTTTCTGTATTTAATTGTTCATCGCCGTCAATCGCGCGATTTTCAATCTGTCTCAAAATTATAATGTGTTGTCACTTCCATCGTATTTAAGTATTTATTATTTTATTTATTTTTAACATAAAAATATTATTTTATAAATAAATTAAAATTAATAAATGTTTGGAAATTTAATATATAAAAAT
>JAQSVH010174125.1:0-15018 GCA_029448705.1 Adansonia digitata
TCTATATTTCGAGCTTTTATGCCCTTATTGAGAGAGAGAACTGAAAATTTTCTCAATTTGTGAAATCATCTTTTTGTATGTATTTTTGGGAGTTTTTTTATTAAAATAATATAAAATTTTTTTATTTATAGAAATAAGTCGTTTTTATATTATTTATCGAAATAAATTAATTTTAAAAAGTAATTAAGAAATTTTTGTTTTAAATGACGATTTTTTAAAATAAAAATAATTATAAGATTTAGTTAATATGATATGACGATTTCTCAATAACTAAATAAAAAAATTACTACATAAATACTTGTATTTCCCAATAAATTTTGAAAAAATTTTAAAAAAAGAAAGTAAACTAATAATTATTAAAAAATAAAAAATAAAAAAATAATTATAAATAAAAAATAATAATTATTAAAATTATTATTAAAAATTTTAATTATCTTTTTACTTTTAATTTTTTTTATTATTGATCTTTTCTATATTCTTAATGAAACTGACTTTTTCTGTATATATAAAAATATATATAAATTATATATATTAAAATAGTATATACAAATAATAAAATATTAAAAATTATTTTTATTAATCTTGAGTTAATATTTAAAAACTAATAAAAAATAAAAATATTTTCTATTATATCTCGATTTATCATTTACAAATAATAAAAAATAAAATCTTGAATTATATTTTATATTAAATCTTGAATTACTATTTAGAAATAATTTAATAAAAACTATTTTATACGAAATCTTGAATTAATATATTATATATAATATAAAATATTTTTAGAAAATTTTTTAATGTATCGATTTCTTAAAATTTTTTCATACAAATTATTTTATAATTTTTTTTGCATCGTTTGAGAAATCGACAAATGAAGTATCTTTTTTTCACGCTAATTGAGAAATTGACTAATGAAGCACCAAAATATAAAATATTTTTTATTAAATTATTTTTAAATATTAATTCAAAATTTAATATAACATATAATTCAAAATTTTTATTTTTTATTATTTGTAAATGATAAATCAAGATTTAATTTAAAATATTTTTATTTTTTTATTAATTTTTAAGTATTAACTCAAGATTAATAAAAATAATTTTTAATATTTTATTATTTGTAAACACCATTTTAATATATATAATTTATATATATTTTTATATATATAGGAATAGTCGGTTTTATTAAGAACATTGAGAAGAGCAACAATAAAGAAAAGAATAAAATTAGAAGTAAGAAGGTAATTAAAATTTTTATTAATAATTTTAATAATTATTTTTTCTTTATAATTATTTTTTTTGTTTTACTCTTTTTTGATAATTATTAGTTTACTTCTTTTTTGAAATTTTTCTAAAATTTATATAGCCATGTAGGGAAATCGCCAAGGTGATTTCTCAATAAGAGTATTTATGCATTAAAAAATCGTCATTTAATTTAGTGATTTTTCAACTAAATTTTATAATTTTTTTATGTTGACGATTTCTCTCAAAATTAGCATATTTCGATAAATAATCTGAAAATAAATTATTTCAGTAAATAAAAAAATTTTATATTATTTTAATAAAAAGGCTTATTTTTGAGCGTTCAGAGAAGTTAATTGGGTTAATCTAGTTATTATTATTTATTTATTTTTATTATTATTATTATTATTATTTTGCATTTTAGCGTTGCTTGAAATTATGCCGTGCATTTAATATTTTTTTTATAAGTAATGCTTCAATTTTTTTCTGTGGATTTGGCACCTTTGATGCAGAGTTTATGGGGGGTTTCAATATTGCATTGTGGTTTTTTTTTTTTTTTTCTAAGTCAGTTGGAAGGCAGTAAAGATTTTGAAAGTATTTTTAGAGAAATGGAGGAGAATGAGATATGACATTCTCTATTTTATGAGTGGTATGCATATTTCCTTGAAGCCAAAGGGAAGTAGAAGGAAGCACACACCATTTATCAGATTGGCATTTCAAGGGTTTTTTTTTTTTAATATTTTTTTTGAATTTTGAATTTTATTTTATTTTATTTTTTTTAAGACTAGTTTTTTGTTCTGGCATTCATCTTTTATCCCTTGATTATGTTCGGAGAAAAGGAAAGCTAAGCCGCGTGAGAATGTGAAGTGGGCACAATCCTTATTTGTTACAAGAATGTCTGAAAGACTTAATACTTTCTCACTTGGGAGGTTTAAAGCTTAACCTTTCAATATTCCCAGCACATTTGATATGACTGTATATGCATGTGCACCTATGCAGTAGGTGCGAAAGTTGACATCTCTTTGTTAATTTATATACATTTCAAACATTGGTGATGAGAGTTCACTTTGCATCAACTTGTATACTTTTCTTGAAATATCAGGCTAATCAAAAATAATTTCCTCCTCTTTGGTAATTTTGAAGTTTTTCCTCATAAGACTGAGTGTAATGTTCTAGTTTTCGAAGTTTAAGGGATTCACATTTTGGTGTTCAGTCTTCCGACTCTTTTCTAAATGAATGCCTATGGCTTCACCATCAGCTATTTCCTTTTTACCCTTTCTACGAATGCCCAACTAGGTATCTTTAATAAACATTTCACCAATGGAGAGTCTTACATCACACTGTGCTCTTTGTTTGAGTTTAGACTTTGCAATTAAAAAGCCTGGCTAGGTAAATCCTTGCTTTCCTGCCATTTCTTTTTTCCTTATGCATTTTTGCACGCATATGCTGCAGATTGACGGGGGAGAACAAGTTGAGCTTGGCAAGAAATTTATTAATCCATGGTCTGCCCTCACCACAGAAGAGCTTTTAAAGAAGATACATCCGCAAATGACAAAATATGATGTGAGAAAGTTTGCTTACATTTTGTTGCATGTTTCTCCACTTTTCAGTCTTTTTCCTGTTTAGTCTTATTCTAGCCTTTTGGCATTTGTTTTAGGGATACCACCTAAGTAAGAAAGCTTACTCTGGAAAGTTGTCTTTATATTCTTTGAAGAAATCGTCAAGGAATAAAATTATTGAGATAGGTAACTTTTGTGATTCTGCAATAGGATTCTAGCTTAATGCTTTGTGTGCTTGTATCCAAAATTTTAAAACCAGATCTACTTCAACAATTAGTGAAATTAAAAGATGACCATGAGGTTTACAAGTAAACTATGAGATCTAAATTTGCTGCCAGCACTAATGTATGGTTTTGCTTAACACCGTCATTAATTGACTATATTTGCTGGCAACATCTTTCACCTTGTCTTGGTTCTCTTAGCTCCACATCATCACCAAATTTATGAACTACATTCCTTAGTCTTTAGTTTGCCCATCCTACACATTGATGAACACTGAAATATTTATTGAAAAGAATCTATATCTGAGTGATGAAGGAAGCTTTTTCTTTTTTTTAAATTAATATATCCCTTGTTTATGACTATTGTTGAAGGCCGTTCTCTATATCAGGTAATTTATAATAAGAATATAGTGGCGTTTTCTCTCCCTTGGTGCGAACAAGAATCTTTGAGAACCTAGTTGTGTGCAAATATCTACATCTTTCAATTTGAGAAGTATTCTCCCCTCTGTGAAACTTGTACATTGTGCTTCATTGTTGAGTTCAATGAAGATACCAATGCTTTTTCTTGTCTTAATTGAGATTTATTTTTGTAATATCTCACGAGTTTAGAGAGCCAAGAATTGTATTAATAAGCTAACATATATTTTTCATCATAGGGAACTAAATCTGTTTTCTTATTGCATTTATTTTCAAAAGGTGGAAAGAAGTATCAGATCAAGGGTGGTGCTGGTCAGGGCGGCTTTGCTCAAGTATTTAAAGCATACGTTGATACCAATCCTTATGATGTTTTTGCATTAAAGGTTACTTTCACCTTTGATAAAGATCACAGTTTGAAATGTTGGACTCTGTTCTAAAATTCAAAATCTTCTTGCAGATACAAAAGCCTGCTTTCCTGTGGGAATTCTACATGTACAGACAACTTGATGAACGCATCTCAGGGAAACTGGTACAACATCTAGGTGCTTTATGATTTTACATCATTATCGGTGTATCTGATCGATTAGCATTCTGACTTTTCTTATTTCACTGTGTCAGAGATCAAGCTTTGGTTTTTCTCATAAAATTCATATGTATTCTGACTGTAGCATGCTCATATGTGACTATGTATCTCATGGGACACTTCAGGTAGGTTTATGCCCCCGCTACAGCTCCAGCCAAATATAAGTAAAGGGAAAAAGGAGCCTTTGCTAACACTTGTGATTTTGTTGTACAGGATGCCATTAATTCTTAAGTGATTACCGGCAAGTCCATGGAAGAGGTATTGTGTATTTATTACACCACGGAGATGCTTTACATGTTGGAAACTTCGCATAGTGTTGGCATCATTCATGGTGATTTCAAGCCTGATAATCTTCTTATCTGCTATTCTAAGTAAGTGTTGTTTTCCTTTTCACCCCTATATCAAGACCGAATGTTTTGTATGACTTTCATGTAATTGTAGCTTGGTACTTGATGAGTTTCTTATGGAACATTAGTAAAGAAACATAATAATGATGTTTATAGAAGGAACGCTAATGACCCTTACGACAATGTATGAACTATTTTGCTTCTACTCTTGACTTAACTTTACCACAATAAACATTACATTCTGATGATTAAATTTGAATTACGTTGCACTTGAAATTTTTAAGAAGCCTTAAGCAGGAGTAGCATCGATTCACAAGTGGACCAGTGCACTAATGTATTAGCCATTTGTTACTGTTCACAAAAGTCATGAAGATGTTTATGCAATATTCCTGCTTTTCACCTTTCAAATAATTCAAAAACATAGTAAAACAATTTGAATGCTTATTTAGTTATTTTCTGAAGTCTAGCGTTGGCTTGAGAGTCATGGTTAACATTATGTTAATTATTATGAATTTCATTTGAGTCTTTTTATATATTTATTTAAGTTAATTTTGGGGTTTGGCATGTAATACATGGATTTCTGACTTTTTTCAGGGATGATCTCTAAGAGGAAGGGTTTAAAGATCAAATGGGCCCTTGGCTTGATCAGGTTAAATTCATAAACTATGAGACTTTACAGTTGGCGTTTAATAATTAGACTTTGCACTTAAGAGTTCTATTTAGCAGGGTCTTTACCTGGTTGACTGGGGGACGGGGATTGATCTGCACCTTTTTCCTGAGAACACAGAATTTACAGGTGATTGTCGAACTTCTGGGTTTCTTTGTATTGAAATGCAAGAGAAAAAGCCATAGACCTTCCAGGCAAGTCTCTATTTCATGAACCTTTGAAAATTGTTGTCTTTAACTTCACCAGAATCATTACCTTGATCTTGCTGTGTCATTTATCACCAGGCAGACACATATGGCCTATGTGTTATTGTCCATATGATGCTGCATAATACTTACATGGAGATTGAAAGAAAAGCCTCAGATGGCGGCTATATTTATCTACCAAAATCACCTTTTAAACGGTATTGTTCTTTCATTACTGCTTATTCATTCTTCAATTGTGTTGCCAGTTTCTTAATTAACTTCTTTTGAATCATTGGCAAGGGTAATTTAAATTCTAAAAATTCACAAGTAAGCGAGGAGCCATATTTCCTCTTATCTTTTTCTTGGTTGGCAGTGCCAGCTCTGAACGTCCATTTTGTTTGCTTTTAGATATTGGAATGTTGACCTATGGAAGGATCTCTTTACAAAGTTGCTTAATATTAGCTCAGGCAACAATGATACCGAGTTGTTGCGTTGCTTGAGAAAGTCATTCATCGACTACATGCATGATAATCCCCTACTTGTAAAGAAACTAAAAGAGTTGCTCCTGAAACAATGGGCTACCTTGTGCTCTGCTTGATGCACCTCTGATCATCATCGTTCCCGGAGAAATTTGCAACAACAGTCTTGTAATTTTTGAATGGATAACAAATGGCTACCCAAAACAGTTTTAGATGGTGAAATCTCTTGATTTTACAATAGAATATATGTACAGTCATAAATTCAACTGTCAGTTTCTTGTTGTCATTATGTATTTTGCTAGCATACTAGTACAATTTACAGCCTGGTAGACAGTAGATTGCGAAAATCTTTCCAGGGAGCCTTACAAGAGAATTGTTTCAATAATGTATGAATGCAACCATGTTAAGCTATCCATCAGAAATTTCTAAGAATGAAATGCTCCTACAACTTATGTTTTTCAAGATTTTGTCAACAACTAGATCGAAATATGATCAGCTAGACTTGGTGATCTATGTGTACATGTGGTGTTGTGTTTTCTCATATAATCACATAAATATAATACAAATTATTAAATGCATCAATCTTAAATATGGCTATAATATGTGCATTAAATGTGCTATGTTAATTGATTTAAAAAAGTTGTATTATTTTGTGTTTATCATACTGTTTTTTTATTTATTAAATATGCCATATAATGTTCACAATTAGTAAATCTATGATCAGCAGAAGACCAGTCTCAATTACATGTTCCTTTGCATGATTGCACCATTCATTCAAACATACTCATTATTCCCTTAATGCAAAAAGAAAAGAAAGGAAAGGATCCCAAATACATTTGCCTTGAAACTTATTTTCAATGATTCTTACTAACTTTTTTTTTTTTTGCCAGAATTCTTCTTGTTAGTTTACATCATACTGATTTTTATTACATTTTTTTGCAAAGATTTTTAAAAGAAACATTGCATTCAATTCCATAAAATAAATATTGGGTGATTCCGTGATTGACTTATAATAAGCAGATATTTTATGAAACAAAAGGTAGAAATTTGGAATATTAAACAGAAGTACTGATTATTTTGGGGTTTAGTTCCTCCTTCCTGGCCTCCAATTTTGAAGCTTAACGAAACTTGAACGAGAAGACGGGTATCTAAATACTCAGTGGTCCGTGTTTCAATGTTTCTGTGTGCTTGATATGATTTGGGACTAAAGAGGATTGCTCAGAAGAGTAATAATTTCTTACAATATAAAGGGCAAAGTGAGATTAAATCCATGATTATAGGGAAGAAGAAAAACCAAAACGTAATCTTCGCCTTCATTTCTCCTTGCAGTAGTAGTACTAGAACTTCCTCAGCGACCTCTTATGTTATTTTTCTCATTTCTCCTTTTCCATTTATCCTGTATACACCTCCCTAGCATTTTCTCGTACGTTCTCCTTTTCTCTGTTTTTGCTTCTACCCTCTGTCCCTTCTGAGTTTTCTCCTTGCTGTATGGTTGCTAAGACATTGAATTAAAAGCTGAATCACTCCGAATAGAACTCTTGACCTTGTTTTAGCTTCTAATTTGTTTGTTGTTTTGGTTAATTCGTGTAAATATTATTACCATGTCATGCTGGCACAGTTTTCATTGGTAACGCTCTATGTGACTGCATTTCTTGACAGTAGCGCTTCCTCAGAGCAACGTTCTTTAGTGATGACACTCCCCAGTAACAGCATTCTTTGGCGACAACGTTCCCTAACAGCAACGTTCACCTTACTACGGTACTCTTTGGCAGCAATGCAACCTGGTGACGGTGCTACTAGGAGTAGCAAAGATGCTCCTTAGCAGCAGTGCTTTCTAGAGAAGGCGCTCCAACACTAGTTTTCCAACCGCTCCACTCCTCTAGCGCTACATTCCTCCAAAGCTCTAGAGCTCCACTCCTTTAGCGCTCTACTGCTCTATTATTTCGGTACTATCTGGTCGCTCATGTAGATAATTGGCAAAGCAACTAGCAAGGCTCATAGTTTTGTGCAAATTGTAGAGCTAACTCCAGAAAGTTCGTTGGATTCTTGAGTTTGCATTACTTTGAAGCTCATATATATATACACTATTAAGAAGGTTATTTTTTTAACCATTTTTTGAAATACAAGTGTAACTTCTCACTTCTTAACATCATGAGTTGTTAAATTTGGTGACCAAAAGGGCCTAGGAAGTGAAAGGGCATATTTGAAAGCAAAGGTTTCTAAAGTGATGGAGGGCGACAAAGTTATTTTTTCTTTTTCATGAGTTAAATTTGTAGATCTAGGATCATACCGATGTTGTCATGCAAAACCATATAGATAACTAGAAAGAGGAGGAAAAGAGGGTTTTCTAACGAAATTTGGAGAGGAAACAACGTCTGTCAATGGCGATCATTGATGGTTGTCGGTTACGGCGTGGTGACTGATCACTAGAGACTTTAGGTTTGTTTAAAAGTTGGCTTGCAAATCTGAAAAAGGGAAAGCGGTTCAGAGAGCTTAGGCAGAGAGAAAGAAGAGAAGAGAGAGACAAAAAAGAAACTCGCTTATTCTCCAAAGCTGAAGAGTAGGGGCGAAAGGGCTAGAGTTGGACAAGAAAATTTTATAAAACATTCGTGTATATACTCCTGCACGAGGAGGATCGTGTTGTCTTCATTTTCAACCTTCAACTATCTCTATTATTGAAGTGGTGTGCTCTTTTCATCCCTTAACAACTTTATTAATATGGTCTGGAAATTTTTATTTTACAATGTGGAAATATACAAGGGATTAAAAAATAAGGTAGTGCAGTTAAAATAATTATTTATTGCTAACAATGATCAAGAATATTTAGTAGAAAAGAAATGACAAATTGTAATATAGTAAAAAGGAAATTCTTTGAATTTTTTTAATGCAAAAAGAAGTAAAAAAAAGATTACATTAATGTGGTCAAATAAAATTAATTGCAACTCCATTATTTATATGAAAAGGGATAAATTGGTTTTTTGTTTTTTCAAATAAAACCAACTTTAACTACAATAATTTGTAATTCAATCGACAATGGAGCCAAAGAAATTGTCTTCAAAACATCTAACCTCATTTATAACTCTGACTTCCTTATTAAATTCACTCCTTATAATAACACATTTTATTATTTCAACAACTATTTAGGGAAGTCCCTTGGCTCAAACACAACTTTTTCATTTACCGTCCATTTTTTTCTCCCTTACAAAATTTTCTCTTCTTAGTATTTTTATTAGCATTGGTATTATTTTATTATTAATTATTGTAATTGTTATTATATTTTTCTAATTGTAGATAATCTCTAAAAATTTGATAAAAGTAGATATATATTTTATTAAATGTAATAGATTTCTCTTCTTATATGAAAAGGAAACGAAAAAGTTTAGTTGTAAAATCATATGTATAATCCTGTTTCTATGATGTGTACATCTCTTACCTTAAGGTACATACTTTAACCCTTCACAAATGTTACACTATATATTTTAATGAGAAAGATGGTAATAAAAACTTGTGCATAAAGGTTTCCTTATTCATTCGGTCTCATTTACTCCAAATGCATCAGCAAAATTAGAGAGGGAGAAGAAATTTAAGCACACTTGCAAGAAAATGGTTTATTCTCATAGTTAGAAATTATAATTAGAGAGGAAGGTACAACAATGGATACACATCAACAATAAGCTAGGGACCTTGGAAAGCTGCAAATTATGGCTGAATTGCCCTGTGCTTAGACAATTGTATTCTAAAAATCTATCAATATTTTATTATTTGTTTTCTATTTTATTTTGAAGAGAATCTTTTATTTTATTTTATTTTATTTTATCTATTTGGGATCTATTTCAAATCAATAACATTATGTATTTTTTTAAATGAAAAGTAATTATATTATGTATTTTTAATTGTACATGTAAAAACATTATTCTCGGAGCGAAGCCCGAGCTTTTTGCTAGTTCTTTATTACGACAGGAGTTCTTACAACAGATGAATGGAATAAATATTGTATGATTAGGTAAACATGAGGAGGATGGAAGAAAATGAAATTCCATAACAAAGTCAGCTCATGATGAGAAGTTTCTCATAGAATTCTCATCATTAACGACCAAATCATGTCTTTAGGAAAACTATAGAAAACTTGATTTTTTTTTTTTTCCTGTTGTTTCTGTTACATCTACTCAATTGCTCTCACAAGTTCATATATTAATTAATCATGAAAAGTGAACTCCCTTCATATGATCTAGAACTTGCTTAAATGAACATAATCAACACTAGCTATATCTGTTGGTATGCTAACTAATTCAATGATTTAAGCACTAGTAGATTTTCCTGAAACCAATTGAAAACTTGGAAGAGCTATTAATAGACTCCAGAAATTTCCAAGTCCTTGTAATTCCCTAAGACACATTAGTTAGATCAGCAAACAATTGTCAAAGTAAATGAATGCGCTTAATGAATTCAACGATTGAATTTATTCATGCAACTGCATCACTGGTAAATTAAAAAATCTCGGAAAAGTACCTTTTGAAGCCAGCTAGTCATTAGTTTTTTAATTAGGTTTAATTTTTTTAGCGAAACCTATTCTAAGGTTAAAATAATTTGATCCACTTGTTGGAAAATAATTTTGTATATTTGTATAACTTTGTTGGAAAAATTTATTATAAGAAAACAAAGACAAGGAATAAAGAATTTATCGTCGTTGCCAAACATTGAAACCTTTGTCCTTAAGGTGAAATTGCCCATCACTTGATGCCCACAAATAGAACACAATTGCCTCCCAGAATTTCAACAACGCCACCTTGACAAGTTGCACTCCTTTCAAGGTCCATGAACTATGGAATTTGGCACAATTTTCTTTCTACAAGTAAAGATTTCTAAGCTCTAGAGTAGAAGAAATAAAATAAAAAAAAAACAATGGTCTTAGAAGAACCAAAACAATTGAAGAAAGAAATGAGCTTAAGAATTTTGAATGAATTGGATGATAATACCAACCCCTAAAAGCACCTATTTATAGGATTTAGGAAGCCTAAATATTAATTACCTAAGATACAAGAATTTACAAAGTACAAGAATATCCATTACTTATGTTGCATATAATTCATGTATATTCATAGTTCATGAATATTCAAATTCATGAATTTACATAATACCATTCATGTATATTCATATTTCGTGAATATTCAAATTCATGAATTTACATAATTCATGAACGTACATAATAATATTCACGAATACTCATGGTTCATGAATGCTAAAATTCATGAATAGTCAAAGTTCATGAATATATAATAACATTCATGAATATTAACCATAATTAATGTATCGTTCATGTACTGAGATATTTAGGGATGGAAAATTACTGATCGACAAGGATTATTCAGCAAAATATTTTTTGATTAATCAAGCCCAAATCCACAAGCTCAAGGCTCAATTCACAAGAAAATGTTTAAAATATCACAAGTATGAAGATTTTTGGATTAGTCATTTTGCCATCCAAAGGTCCTTTGAGATCAATTTGTCATTCATCGATAATTGTTCTAAACATGTTAATAATGCATGTCAAATTAATCATATTGGAGTTAAAAATCCAACAAATTATTTAACCACAAATTTAAATAGATCCCACATTAAATTTGGCTTCATAGGTACCCATTAAACATGTTTTACAAAACCAATTTCCAACGATCCCCCACATGAATGAAAATTGTCTGACCAATATGAAGACTCGAAGAATACGTGAGAGAAAATTGTATTAGAAGATCACTACACTAGGAAAGGTAGCTTTTGGCTTTGAACCTTCCTTTATGAAGTACTAGTGGATTTACTCGGTTAAGTAGTGAACATGACGTCTTGAACTATTTAGCCTTTAGTGTAAACCATGACAATGATACTCACATAGCATTTTCTTGAGATTCCAGAAGTTCTCACAGTTGTGTTCATTTTGGCTTTGAATAACTCATGGTTTCATAAGTATTTTTGAGAATTTAGCCTTTAAAAATTCTAATAGAAATGGTCATATTTCATATTCATTTAGGTGATATCTCATTAAGAGTATTTTGCATATACTCTACCTGGAAACCAAGATATGAGAATCATTAAGAGCCTAGCTCATCCTTATTTTGCTACTGTTACCACTTTTTTATCATACAAATAGGTAAAAAATAATTATTTCCAAGTGTTAGTTACAATGTAATATGACTTAGTTTTCACTTTGAACCTAAATCTTGGGATCTTCAGTCAACTAGGTAGTGGTTACCATCATAAAGCCTTTTATCATTTAAAGGCTTTAAGTCCATTCCCCTCGATGAATTATGCACAAGCTCTCTTGTTAAACCTTTTGCTAGCAGATCTGCAATATCTTCTTTTGACTTTACACAGTCAATGGAAATAACTTCATTCATGAGCAAGTGTTTAATGGTATTATGTCTACGACGTACATATCTAGACTTGCCATTATATATGCTACTTTATGTCCTTCCAATTGCTAATTGAATGTCATAATGGATACATATTGCTAACATAGCTTTGGCAAGCATGGAATATTCTCTATTCAGCTTTTTCTCTATCTTTATCAAAAGCAAATAAACTCTGATTCGATTGTAGATCTTGCTATTCACATTTGCTCAGAGGATTTCCGTAACACAACTATTCCATTGAGCGTAAAGAGATATCCGCTAGAAGATTTGAAGTCTTTAGTGTTGGATATCCAATTTACATCACTATAACTTTCGGGTATCCACTATAGGGAAGCCCATTGTCTAAGGTTTATTCATTCACCTTTATTTTTGGATAGATGTGCTTTCAATGCTATTGTCACCTTTAGAAAATATTTTGAGAAAATTCTCAACTTAAAGAGATTAAGACAATACAAATTCATCAAATGTCCTAGAAATCTTGCTTCGTACCACGACATTTATAAAATTCAAGTCTTTTACATTAAACATTTTAGTTAACATGTTTTTTATAGACTTGATCATGTACTCATCGCTTCCAAAGATCAACATGTCATCTACATAGAGACATACAATGACATATCCCTTATCAATGTTCTTTACATAGACACACTTATCAACCTTATTGATTTTAATGTCATTTGACACTATAATTTTGTCAAACTTTACATGCTATTGTTTTATGTGCTTGTTTCAAGCCATATAGAGACTCGACAAGTTTACACACTTTATTTTATTTTCCTTTAACAACAAGCTCCTCAGGTTGTTGCATATAAACCTCTTTGTTAATGTCACCGTTTAAGAAAGCTATCTTTACATCTATTTGATGTATTGTTAATAGCAATAATGGCTATTAATGTCTGTATGGATGTTATTCTTGATATAAGTGAATATGAATCAAAATAACCCACTCTTTTTTCTTTTTTATATCTTTTAACGACAAGCCTAGCTTTGAATATATCAATGTCTTTTTCAGCTTTCATCATATATTTTAGCCTAATGCTTTACTTCTAAGATTTATGTCACTCTTGATCACTAATCCCATGGACATCGTCTCATACACTACTTCACATCAGGGTAGTCATGGTAGCACCAAGGTATGCTTATACCAGGCCACAACATTCTCACCTATTTACTATGTCAATGCCCTCTTTGGCATAAGACCATACCCACGTTCCCTTGTTGCATAGAGTTGACATTTTTCACATGTCTTTTTCTTGCCCTCAAGGATTAGGCCATGATCCCATCAAATGGGCACCAAACATAGTGCTCATTCTCAATCGCTGATGTTGACTCAAATCCATAGTTTTAGGTCATATCTTGACCTTTTTAGGATTAAGTATTGATACTTTAGCAATAGATCCTCACATTTTGAGGTATTGGAAGGAAAGTTTACTTTTGTTCTACAATTTACATTAAACTTCTTGTGGGTTACTTTATTAAGTATATAATTGGCACTTTAAAATTGCCTTGCCCTGCAAGTTTTGAAGTGCTTTCGAATTTAGCCAAGTTCAAGGTGGTCAGATAAAACATCTTTCTTTACCATCTCATGAAGTTAGAACAATTAAACTTTTCTAGTTTCTCACCATACACCAACGAGGATGATTGTGGAATCCTCACTTTCGAAGAAGTCTAAGCCTAATGTTTTCAGATTTTTTAAGAAAAAAGAGATGTTATATTATCAAAAACTGATATATAAAAAATAAATATTGATTATAACACAATCAAAATCAAACACCAGCATAATAACAAGTTAAAAAATTGGTTTAATCATAAATTAAATTAACACTTGCACCAATATAATAATTAAATAGAATATTGACATGAGCATGCATAAAATATCAATCAAATACCAACATAAGCATAATTAAAATATTGATTAAACCAAGCACTAATATTCATAAATAAATATCGGTTATCAAGTAACCCAAAAAGGAAAACAAATAAACAAAATAAATAGGAGAAGAATTTTGCCCTAAGATTGTTGGAAAATAATTTTGTATGTTTGTAAAACTTTGTTGGAAAAAATTTATTATAGAAAACAAACACAAGGAATGAATTTACATAATTCATGAATGTACATAATACTATCTATGTATATATATGATTCATGAATAGTCAAATTCATGAATGGTCAAAGTTCATGAATATACATAATAACAGTTATGAATATCACATAATAATTAATGTACTAGTTCATGTACTGAGATATTTAAGGATTTAAATTACTGATCAAATAGGGATTACATAGCAAAACATTTTCCATTAATAAAACCCAAATCCATGAGCTCACAATTTAATTCACAAGTCAAGCTTCTAAAATATCACAAGGATAAAAATTTTTGGGTTTATCTTTTTGCCATCCAAAGGTCATTTGAGATCAATTTCTCATTCATCAATAATTGGTATTAAACATGTTATAATTCCATGTTAAATTAATCATATTGGAGTAAAAAATTCAACAAATTATCATTTCCCTTCTAACCTCTTTGGTGGCATTATAACCACAAATGTAAATAGATCCCACATTAAATTTGGTTTCATAAGTGCTTATTAAACAAGTTTTACAAAACTAATTTCCAACACCATCTGCCATCTCAAATGTTGCCTCTCTTTATATCCAAAATAACTTGAATAATGCAAGCATCTGTCACTTAAAAAAGCCTCAAACAATTTTTAGTATGGTAAATACAATAACTATTCTATTTTATTTTCATTTTTCATGGACTACAACCTTTGAGCCTCTGATAAAAGATATTTTACCAAAATTTTTTCATTATCTAATCATGAATAACCAATGTGACAAATACATGCTACATGCTACATGCTACGTAGGGAAATAAAGAGAAGATATTGGCACCACAAGATAAAGCTAAAATATTGA
>JAQSVH010174153.1:0-21258 GCA_029448705.1 Adansonia digitata
TGCTTATTTCTTCTGTCACTCATCTCACCTATCACTCTCACACTCCCAATCTTATATCACAAACTCAACCCTACCCACACCAGCCCAACAGCCTCCTTACTCTTTCCCCTTTGTCTTCAACCTGCCAGAAGCCACCCGTGGTCTTCACTCCCGCACTTTACTGTTTTGGCCTTCTTACCACAGTCTTTAGTCAGCTAACGCCAGCATCGCTACGACAATTTTATGTTGGGTTGATTTTTTCTAGTTTCGCCTCTTACCTATTTTTTAAGTATTTTCTTTCCTGATGAACTTTTGTGAGTTGCGCTGTAATTGGTTCTAGGTAGCGGAAATAGCAGCCTTTATGGCCGCTATTTTTCGTTACAGCGTTATTCGCAACCGCGATCGGCCGTTTTGGTGTGATTTTCATTCACAGCGTTTTTTACTCAAATAGCGATGGCCGACGGTGCCACTACCGCGAAATAGCGGCCGCGACACTACTACCCCACTGCTATTTGAATCCCTGGTCTCAGCTTCAGCTGCACCTTCTAAAATCTTTACAACGTTCCTCATGGAAGGTCCAGCCTCTGGCAAGTATTAGGCGCACCATAGAGCCACAGTTACCATCGTCTTGGCCTTTTCCCTGTCCTTTTCTTCAATTTTACTATTGTCCCAAATCTACTACAATTCTCCCTTGTCAAATTTTTTTCATACTTGTTTCGGAAACCAATCCTCACTTTTCATATCAAAGTTCCTTCTTCTTCCAACAATCTCAAATAGCATTGCCTCGAAACTATATATATCGCATTTACCGCTTACAGGAAACGGCATGCAAACCTCCGAAGCAGCATAACCAGGAGTTCCTCGAACTCTTGACATGGTTACGTTTATGCTGTCTCTGTTGCACAACTTTGAAAGTCCAAAATCTGCAATCTTTGGGCAAAAGTTGGAATCAAGCAAAAAATTTGCAGGTTTGATAACAAAATGGATTATTTTCCTGGGGCTGAAATGATGCAAATACTCAAGCCCTCTGGATGCCCCAACTGCTATCTCATGAAACTTTTCCTACTCAATTTCAGGCTTCTTCTCAAACATAGCTTGTCAAGAGGTCCATTTTCCATTTATTCATAAATTAAAGCTTTTGTCTTTGCTTCACAGCAGATTCCATAAAGCCTTACCAGATTCCGATGATAAGTTCTTCCTATGATGTTGACTTCACCCTTGGATTGCTCCTCGATCCTCTTATCTATCCCATAGTTGTTGAGTACTTTAACAGTTAGCGGCCGCCTATCGGGAAAATGTCCTTCATAGACTGCTCCATGCTCACCTTCACCTAGTTTGGTAGAGTAATTTGATGTGAAAATTTAATGCAACCGGGATGAAAACCTGGTTTGTTTTTCTTGGAGAACGAGCTTTACGGGTCTATATACTGTTTGTTTCTCTAATACTGCTTCCTCGTCCACCGCAGACTGAACCCGTGGCACTGGATGTTATGGCTAACAAAATTCAATCATAAGCATGAAAAAAGTGCTTAAAAGTTAGAAAACAAAACATCGGGACATATTTTGCAGTTCAAAGTTTTGATGTTAGACTAAAATTTCTCACCTCTGAAAACTCCAAGCATAACTCCTGAACCCAATGGCATGACTAAGAATATGAAGATAGACGTTTTCTTTCGTTTAACAAATGACTTGGAGTAGTTTGAAGACTTGAGAAATTAGATGAACACGTAGAATTACTTCTATTGTTCAAGAATAGCTTGTTTCATAATCGTAGCCAAGCATTGCCCAATTAATAAGAAATCTTTGAGTCAAATTAAGACGGTATTTTTTTTAGTTATTTTCATTCTTGCATTAGAAATCTACTTTGTTTTTGCGAAGAAAAGAGTAAATTAAGTAGAACATAAATTAAAACGACATTCCTTTTTAGTCATTTTCGTTCTTGCATTACAAATGTACTTTGTTTTTGCCAAGAAAAGAATAAATTAAGTACAATACAAACTGAGACGGTGAGATTAAATTGGTAAGTAAATGTTGAAATTAACAATCAAGCAAAATAAATTAAGTAAATTAGAATTTGGCACACCCAGACCTTGAAATTTTTTTCTTTTAATTTGGTTTTTAAAGAAATAATGCACTTAAAAAATATTGATATTTTTAATTAAAAAGAAGGTCAGTTTTCTTTTCGAATTGGTAGTTGTTTTCTCAAGCGAAAAAATGTAGGTTGTTGTTTTGTTTTCACATAAATAGTAAATTGTTATTTTTAGACAAAAGACACAAACATCTTTAATTTTATATTTCTCAAAATAACTTTTTTTTTGTCAATTCTCGAATTGAGTTAGTGTCACTTGATTCATGACACCAACTCAATCAAAAGGTTTACAATAATATACATAAAAAGTGAAGTAAAAACAAATGGAGGTAGAAATAGAGCAAGTTTGGTCAAGCTTAATATGTTGGTATACGTTGAAAGTGATAATCAGGCGAATTTGGATGGGTTTTGAGTGAGTTACATATAAACTTGAATCTTTTTAGGTATTTTTTAATACTTTCCAATATAAAGGGCAATAGACATGCCATTTTTGCTACTCTAAAACATGGGAAGTTGAGGTTTTTCAATAATTGGTAATTACCACCAAAGATCTACAAGTAAAGTAGGAAGTCTTTTACGAACGGTTTAGATGATTTGATGCAACAAGTTCAATGGCTCGAATGAGCAACATTATGAAGTTTTTATTTGAAAAAAATTATAAAAGAAGGTCAAAGTTTAAAATGGCTGGCACAATAAGGTCTGGGTTTAGAGGGTTTAACACAAAAAGGTCAAGGGCCGAAAGGGTTGTCACGATAAGGTCAAGGTTTGCAAAGACAGATGATATATAGTCAGGGTTTGAAATTCTCATGACTTGACTAGGAAAAGAAGGTGGATGTTCTTTTACTTGAATTCCTTGAAAGGCAAACAATCAGATTACAACACTCTCTTAGTCTTTAAAGACAGTTTGTGTTAACATATGCCCTTGAACCAATTAGATTGGGATAAAGGATACATAGTCAATTAACTGCACACACATTACTAGTTAAAGTAACAAAAGGTTTTCCTTTATGTTAATGGCATGATTGACTATTATGAAAACACTAATTGGATAAAGCCTATAAAACACAGTGGCCTTACAAAGATATGTAATGAGTTACGACAGTGAGATTCTTATGCATCAAAGCCATGTTTCTAAAATGTTCCCAATCATCATATTGTCAAGAGAAGGCATTAACAATGCATAAAGACCAGCCTATGCAAAGCCTTCGTGCATTTGATATGTGCAACCCTTTGATCTCATGCTAAAGTGTAGAGATACTTAGGAATAGCATATAGGTGTTTGTTTTGTGAAAGCAAGTTCACTGAACTTGGCTCGAATAAGAACTCCATTTCATATTTGTCACTCAAGTGTCTATGGAATATATTCTCATGTGCCAGTCGTATATAATAGTCTTTAGACTTGTGATATCAGGTCATTCTGTATGGGGAGTGTCATACTTAAATATCATCATGAATAGGTCCACAATAGATGGATGCTTACGGTAGAATGGTTTTAGGTATGACATAAATCATATGGTAGATGAATGAGTGATCTAGAGAGGATTCACCATTCTAAGTGACATTAGAGACATATCTCGAATAATCTTAACTATGGTTAATTAGATTAAACTCTTTGGCTAGAGTGCAATGAATTATAAGAAATAGTTTCTCATAGATCCATGACCATTAACCATAGGTTGTAAAATCTAACATGGATTGAAGCATGAGCTGACAGTGAACCATGGTGATGTTCATTCTAGGATATATGGTGAAAAGACTATACTACACTGATAGGCTAGTTACTAAAAGGTTTCGATTAGGTCACATTGACTCTTCAACATTTGGTTGGTTATAATAGGTTGCTAGATCTTGCTCTTGATATATGGATATGATTACTTATGTTCATTGCCACCATGTTAGAAACCTAGTGAGTCACACACAATAAAATGGATTCGCTGAATTAAATCTGGGGTTTAATTAAGAATGACTTAATTAAATAAAAGGTAATTTGAATGGAGGGCTTAATTAAATAGTTCAATTAAGATTTATTTTAAGACAATATTAGATTTGTGAAATCTAAATTTTGTTGTCTATTTAAGACATGGTAGATACCGTTGCCTCATCTAGACAATGTCTATATCAGGGCGTACCATGTTAAGGTGGATAAACCTTGTTGTAGTTGAAATAGGATTTAACTTAGACCACGGATTTAACTGTGAATCAAAATTTTCTATCTTACTTCTTGGTCAATTATTCCTTGATTCTTGTGATGTTAATTATTTGATAGTTAATACTAAAAAAAGATTAAAATTAAGTTAGTTTTAACTAAATTAAGGATTTCATGAAGATAAAATCCATAGGGGTGCATATACTAGCTAATATTGTTTCTAATTTATTTATCTAATTTTATAAATAATTATATTTATTAGATGAATATTATTTATTGAGAGACATATGGAGTTTGAATTATAAAATTAAACTCATGGAAACACAACTTGGCCTATATACCCTTTGGTGCGCCAAAAGCCTATACTATTGGACCCTATGTGTTAGCCAAAATTCCTATGGCCTAACAGTGATGGGTAATTTGGCCAAGACAAGGAGAAGAGGGTTAATCAATTAATTTGCTTTAAAAAAAGTTGAAAAATTCCACTTATTTTAGGATTTTTAAATTGATCAAAACTTTTCCAAGCTAAATCCAACTAGGAGTTGGATTCAGCTAGTATATAAAGACATGGTGGGTTAGAAAAATTATGAATGATTTTTAACCTAATTTTTGATGTACTAGATTATAAAATCTAGAGAGAAAATATCTTTTATGTTGAGAACATAGTTTCTCATAAGATTTTCTCCCTTGTGCCATATTTTTAAACCCTTTTGGTGGAGGCTTAACAAGACCTTAAGCTAGCATTAGAGAACCACCGAGCCTCAAGAAATTTTTAGCAAGCATTTGTATGGATAACTGTAAAGGTAAGACACGTGTTGCTCATGATCTTGGATATCCCATTCAGAAGCCATTGCTACCACCCTCTAAGGTTCTTTCAGATTAGTCTTTACTTTAGATTATAACATCTAAGGATAAGATAATTTCTAAATAGATGGATGTTTAAATTTTGATTGAAAATTTTAAAGTTTACTATATGTAAATCCTTCTCTAAAGATTTATAGGGAAGCTATTTCTATGTTTGTATCTTTTGTTGCTCTTTGCTCTTTATTTCATTGATTTTTGAAATCCAATACATGTATGAGGTCAAACTTCACTATCTTTTAGGTTTGATAAGTGTTAATCCTAGCTAGCAACCACTTAGTCATGGAAGGTTAATTTGGAAAAGCCTTTGGTAAGTGTTAGTTCCAACCAATAGGCATTTAGGCTAAAAAAGTTACCTTAGTGGGTATCATGATAGGCATAAGTCTTGACTAAAAAGATGTTGAAGAGGGAATCACAACTGTAACATCTCTCTCCATCTTTAAGTGACATTGGCATCTGGATATTTTTAAGGGTTTTAATCGTCTTTTGGCCAACATGGAATGGTTTTTCACTATTTGTGGCTATCTTAACCAATTTGGTAGTGGCTTTAAAAATTTCACGTTTGCTCTAGACTGCCACTAAGAAAAACTAAAAAAATTGATTATTCCATATGATTACGTAATTTATTTACAAGAGTCAAAATTTGATACTAGAATTAATAAAGATTTGGTTTCTTTTTCACATGCCATAGAAAGTAATGAGTCTAACAAATGGTTAAATGCCATGAAAGATGAGTTAACAATTCATGGAACAAACAAAGTTAGGAAATTATTGAATTGTAAGAAAGATATAAATGAGTCGAGTGTAGATAGGTCTTTAGACTAAACACGACTCAAGTGGTAATAGTTAATGGTATAAAGCAAGACATGTTGCAGAAGGCTATAATTTAAAGTTGGGATTGATTGTAAAAAGAAATTTTCATTATTCTCAAAAAAAGATTCATTAGCAGTTATTATGGCATTTACAGCTTATTATGATTTAAAGTTACATTCAATGGATATGAAAAATTATCTTTCTTGATGAAGAAATTAAGGAAAAACATTATACCATCCAATCTGAAGGTTTTCTTTATAAAAAGAAAAAAGTCATATGGTATTAAGCTTAAGAAATCATTATATGGACTTAAATAAGCCTCCCAACAACGGTATGTCAAGTTCAACAATACTATAAAGTTTTTAGGATTCAAGACACCGTTGACCAATGTTTATACCGAAAGACTAGTAAGAGCAAGTTTATTTTTTTGTTTTTTATGTTGATGACATTTTACTTATTGCTAATGATTTAAGCAAATTGCATGAGATAAGATGTTTTTTAAAAAAAAATTGAAATGAAAGATATGGGAAAGGCATCTTATGTGATAGGAATTGAAATATTCTAGGATAAATCACAAGGATTGTTAGGATTGTCTCAGAAAGGATATGTTCCCATATAGAAAGGAGATAAACTTAGTCTTATGCAATGTCTAAAAAATGATATATAATGTAAAGCGAATGAAATTAATTCCATATCACTACAAGAGAAAGGCTTATTTTCGACATAAATTTTCATTGGAAAAAGTGTATTCCATCGTAAATAAGTTTTTTTTAGGCGAAAAATCCATCGCAAAAAGTTTGTTGGAAAAAATCAAGTGGCTAATAATATTTTCTTCAAAAAAGTTTATTTTTAATGGTATATTTTTTACCAGGAAATGCCATTGTAGTACATTATTTTCAATGAAATATTTCATCGAAAAATTATTTTCCTTCGATGTAAGATGTTGGTCAGTAAAAATTTTTTGCAATGAAATATTCTATCACTAATAAGCTTTCCTAATGACATTTTTTGTCGCTAATATTATTTCCAACTTATTTGAAAAAATAAAATTTACATCAAAAAAGATTATTAGTGATGCAAAATTTCATCATTGAAAATGCTTTTTTGTATTTTATTTTATTTATTTTATTACTTTTATTTGGTATTTATATATTGAAATAGAATAATTAATATGTAAATATGAAAATGAAATAAAAATAAATTTTATTTATTTAAAAGTAAATAAAACAAAATGTAAATATGAATCAAATAATTAAATAAAGTTGTACCCTATAATAAATCCAAAAATACAACTAAAAAAAAATCACAACAAAGGAAGGGTGGAACATTACTACTACTAGAACTAGTAGTCCATCCACTCAAAAGCTGCTAAATCTATAACTGCTAGTCCTTGTCGCAACATGACCCGAATATGAATCTTGACCAGCTCGACTTAAAAGGCAGGTGTACCCCTCATTCTTATAGATACGTATATATCATTATACTTTTATTTTTTGGTGCCCATATCATTATTTATATTATTTTTTAGTTTTCATTGTCTGGGGACTGAGGTGTTGAGATGAACGCTCAGTCGACTTAATCTTAAATAATCATTACAAGACAACTAGTTTGCTCGAGTAGCCAACAATATATTTTGCCTAGGAGATTGATCACCTGTCAGAATTCATATTTTGAGGGTTATGAGACCTTTGAGAACACGTGAAAGGATCAGAGAGTCAGTTACAACCACAAATAAGGATCAACCTTCTTATGATGCCCGAAAATCGATACCTTATTAATTATGTGTTAACTTAAAATTTAATTTTATTCAACTTCAATATTCAATATTTAATTATATTTCCCATAAATAATAGTTTTAAAAATAAATTTAGTAATCCGTGTAAGAAAATTGGGTTTTTAATATTTTTTGAAAATCAAAATATCTTTTACACCCTTATAGAGAACTGGAATAGCACAAACGTTTTTTATCATTTTCTTTCATACCCCCACTGGTAAGCTGATGGAATAAGAAAGATTTTAAAAATATAAACATATCTTTTGTACCCCGCTAGAGAGCCGAAAGAATACAAAAGGTTTTATTTTATAAAAATTTGAAAAACCTCGATTTTAATTTTTAAAAAAGATATCTTATTATTAAAATAATCCATAGAATCCCTCTCATATACTAGAAGAAATTCTACGTACTATTTTAACTTAGCAATATTGCTTTAATTTGCAAAAAAATTGATTTCAATAATAATAATATAATCACCCTAAGACTCAGTTTAGACGAAAAGTACTAAACTCGACTCTAAGGATCCGAATGTAGTTGATAAGACTAAAATGTCCTTTAGAGTATTTTTGACATGAAAGGATCCTACTATCTTTAAAGGATTAAATTTTAATGTAAAATTACCAAAATACCTCTAAGGTATATCTTCGACATGAAAGTATTCCGATATCCTTAAAGGAGTGGAAGATGATAGTAACAGATGAATATAAAGAAAAGTTATTAAAATGCCTCTAGGGATTACCTTTATCTTGAAAGCATTCTAATAATCTTCAAGACTCTAAAATAGTCATAAAATATGAACCTAACCCTAATGCACCTTTATCATAAAAGAATCGTAGTGATTATATAGGACTCTATTTTAAAAAAATTACTAAAATACCCCTAGAGACTACCTTCATTTGAAAGCATCCCGATAATCCTAAAGGCTCTAGAATGATAAAAAATTATCATTTCACTCTAAATGGGAAATTAAAATGTCAAAGGTGACCTAAAATTCAAGAATTGCAATTAAGCCCCTAAACTTTTCAAAATTACATTTCGTACCTTAACAGAAAACTTAAAGAATACGAAAAGTTGTAATATTTTCTACACCCTTTTAGAAGACTAGAGGAATGTTAAAAAGTATTTTAAAGTGACCAAAATTCCCTAAATGGAAGGTTTTTCCTAATGAATTTAAAACTTTTCCATTTTTCAACTTAATCCCTACATAATAGAAATCATAAATAAACATCAAACATATCACAAAAATCATGAAATCACACCAAAAGTCACAATAAGTATTTGGCCAAGCATCCATGGCCTTAAAACATTTTTTTTTACCATTTTTGCAAATAAGTCTTTAAATTTTTTTAAAAGTACAAAAAGGCCCCTAAAATCTAAAAAAAATGTATTTTAACATGATAAAAATGCATAAAATACACTCTTAAAAGTAAATAAACCTCTCGGCCAAGTATGGAAAGCCATAAAACAAAAATTTTCATTTCTGCAAATTAGTCCCTAAATCTTCGATATTTACAAAATTGCCACAAAATTAAAAAAAAAAAACATCATACACACATACATATAGGTTTGGCCTACATGGAAAATGCCATTCCAAGGCCTTGAAATTTTAGTAAAAATTATTTTTAAGCCTTTACATATTTGGAAAATCACAAAATAATTCAAAATATCACAAAATAAAAAATAAAATTAGTTCCAAAGGCCCTATAAGATTCAACCAGCATCAAACAACTCACCAAACAAAAATTTTCTAACTCAACAATCATATATCCTAGCTTTATCAATCACAAATCAACATCATTATATAAAAAATTATAAACCATATATGAGCATCTTTTTCCAACATATTAACAAGAAAACAACAAGGAAAATAATATCATTATGAACACATATATGACAAATTAAACATCATATCAAAAAAATTAACATCATATAAAAAAAACAACTTTCATAAAAAATGAAATATAATTAAGAAAAATTAAATATAATAACTAAATAAAAAAATTGTTCGTATCCATCATTTTTAGCCTTTCAATGTGGATTAAATTCCATGAGTTTAAACATGATCTTGGCTCACTAAGAGGAAAATAAATAAATGAGATGAACATAAATTAAAAGAATATTAAGTGTTTATACCATAAAAAAACTTGGAAAACTAAGAAATTTTGTTTTTTTTAAGTGTTTTTTTTAAGAAAACTAATACTCCCGAAACAAAGAAACCATCCTCTATATATAGAGGATGGAGTTCGGCCAAGTGGTTTAAAAACCCCTTGGCCGAATGGCTTCTAGGCCATTCCACCAAATTCCATCATTTTTCTTTTTCTATTAATTAATCTTTTTAGATTTCTTATTATTATGATATGACTTAGGTTAATTAATTTTGCCTTTTTGTACAGTTATTTAAAAGTCAAATGTATGAGTCATGTAGTCTAAGGCTTATGCCTAATGATAATTTTAGTGACATTAAGTTTTATGATAAAATTTAATCCTAATTAAATTTATTCTTGTAATATTAAATTGTTAAATTCTGAAATTATATATAGATATTGATAAATGTATGAATAAATAAAATTAATAATAGCAAATTTACGAAAAAGAATGGAAAAATTGAAGTAGAAGAACTAAATTGCAAGAAATAAAAGGTTATAAATAAACAATTTTAATTACAAATTTAAACAAATAAAATGCCTAATTAAATATTCATATGAAAAATTTGAGTCTAAAAGAATTAATAAAATTTTGGAAAGAGAAAATATTACTGGGCCTTGTCGTAAAATTAAAATGGGCTTAATTAGGCCCTATCAAAAAATTAATGAAATAATCACAAATAAGCTAATTGGGCTTGTACAAAATGAAATGGGCTTTGGAAAAATAAAAAATGGGCTTGAAAAATTTATTTGGCTTGTTGATAAATTACTGAGTTATTGGGCCTATTTACAAAATTTAAAAGTTTTAGGCCTATTAAAGAAATTTGACCCAAAATAAAATTAAAAATTAAAAACTTTTCATGAAAATCCCAAGTGTGAATTCTAAGGAAATTTTTTTAGAAATTTTACGTGTAAGAAAAAGGTAATTAGAAATTCTAAGCTCGTAAAATTTTACAATAAAAATTCTTATAGAAGAAAATTAATACTTAAAAAAAATTCAAAACTCATAAAATAAATCAAATTTTCAAAAAAATGATTTAATACATATTTAATAAAAATACTTGAAGAATTTTAAAAATTATACATCTAAGAAAATCCTATCGAAAAATTTTACGAAGTAGAAAACTCCATATTTTGGAAAAAAAAGAAAATTTCAAAAATGTATTCAAATTTTTTATTAATGAATTTTATCCAACAAATTAATCAAAATATTAATTTATAAAAATAACAGAGATGAAAATTTAACATTTCAAACAAATTTTACCTAAAAAATTTTTACGAGTATGTACTCGTGGTATTGTGAAAATTTCAAAATGAATTACTAAAATGAACAACTTGACACCTCGTGATATAAAATTTTAATACAAATTTGTTTTTGAATATTTTTTATTTTTTTTGAATACATATCGATTTAAATACTATAAGGGTATCAGTAAAAATATACGATGATCAACTTTCCAAATTCTATGAAATAATTCTAAAAAAAATTCTAAAATGAAAATTTTGACTATGATAACATCCGCAAAAAATGGATTTCCAAACTTTGACAAGAAAATATTTCAAAATATTTTTTTCTCTTAAATATTCATTCTTTTTATATGAGATTAGCTCTCAAAATGGCACTTTTTTCTACCAGGTGCATATGCGGCCATTTAAGTATTACTGAAAAGGTCTTGAAAATGTCTAGTTCACTTAGAGGAGGTAGCCCTTGACCAAGGTGGCCATTAAGTTCTTAATCTTGGATATTTAGAACTATTAGGAAATTAGCTCGGATGAAATTAGATGTTTACAGTCCTATGTCTGTTGCATAATGAAATGATAATGCTATAGTTGCTCCTAAATCTAATGTACCTCATGCTATGACACTAAATCTATTATTGCTCCATCTACTATTGTTGATTTTCTAATCATTGTGATATGGTCAAAATCGCCTGATGGATCTAACCAATGGCATCAGTAAATTGGATTATTTTTGCATGCAAAGTCTATAGCCCTATAGGCATTTGCTGTGTTGGCAATGGTGCTTGCCAGGAAATAGAAAGAGTAGTCAAGCTATAACTCATAACATCTAACATTGGTGAACCATTGGCAAATAAAAATATATGGTGTGACATAGGCTTGGTTCCAAACCCATGATCGTGTGTCTAGGTAGTCTCCACACCTCTAATAGTTAAGACCAACTTTGAGGGTCAAAATCTAGATACACTAACAAATCATCCTTGTATCTAGCCTGTAAAAAAGTAGCATAGTTTTCCTATAATAATAAATAAAAAGCATTAAGTTATATTGTTGGTTTATGATATTATGATTAATGGGCACATGCATGTATTACTTTATTAAAAAAGACTATGAATCACAAAATAATACAAATTATAAATATAGAGGATTGATTATGACTTACATTAACAGCATAAGGCTTTTCGTCCACGTATTCTCTAGAACCTTTGCCATATCTATTAGTCTACATAAATACTTCCAAGAATGTCGGCTCACGCTATAGCTATTGTGACTATAATAAAAGAAATTTCACATTTTGGATATCATAGAATATACTAACAAAATTATAATTTAATAATTTTCTATAAAAATTAAATAATTAATTACCATCCTCTACTAAGTAACTAGAAAAAAAACAATCCTGCTAGTGTGTTTGGTGATAAAACCTTCCTTCTTTTTGTTCTTGTTTGCAAATCCTTTCACAAATTTTACTTTTCAGGCATTTGAACTCCATAGGCCAACAACTGCTCCCATATATGGAATTTAGCTAGTTGCATTGGTATACACTATAGTCTTCAATGCACGTGGTTTGGAAGAATTTCAGAGCGTCATTCTGCTCCATGTTCAATATATCATTGAAGGTTGTATTTTAGTGGCCTCAAGTAATTGTTAGACCATAGATGTTTGTTTATATGCCACTGGCATTTACCCTAAAATGAAATAATACAAATTAATATAAAAGAATTAGATTATATTCTTGAAATTTTTTAAAATTTGATAAACTTGTTTTATATGAAAGATTACCTCAAATATAATCGATATCTCCTGCATCACAATCGAAATCTTCTCCTAGATCGACCATGGTGCATTGTAGCGTTGCCTAATTAGTGTAGCAATAGTAGTTTTAACGATTGGATCCATGAAATCTTTTATGAAAACAAGACCGTTGTAAGGATACAATTTATAGAAATAGTAAATTTATTGAGAAAAATGTATTTAGCTTACATGTTTATTAAAATAATAAGCTAAAACTTATCAATAGGATTAGTTGGTAACAACGATGTCTTCATCCAATATTTATCCTGTCTCCTTTGTCTAATGGAAGAACTGCCTTACTTTAGCTGATGACTAATAGAAGTATCAGTCACCTCAGCTTAAGTTGGAGGTAGTGAGGTATTTGTGAGCTCTAATCAACCCTTATCCATCTATAACTTTAGGTTGACCAGAGATGAAATATTGATCAATATTGTCCCCTTTACTAGTAGACGAGTAAATAATAAAGGATATGAATCTTGTTCAGCACTGACAAATGTTTGTGTCTTTGTAGATCTACAACGAAAGGTAGCTACTCTAAAAATGATGAATATGACCTTTCGTGGTTGTTAGTGATGTTTTGACCTTTACCATTGCCTTGCATCATATCTAAAATAACAATAAGCAAAAATTTTACTAATACATATGACATATATAAAGAATAGAAGAAAATTTATGCATCTGTAATAAACAATAAAGATAATACATACATAATTAATAAGTAAACAAAAACAAACATAATTAAATATTGTAACACGTGCAAAAAATCTTTAATTAATAAAGAATTAAGTTTTAAACTTTTACTTTCTAATCATGATCATTATCGTTTAAATCATTGTCATCTTCGTTTTTATCTTCATCCCTAGTGTCATTTTCTTCGAAATCTTTTTTTCTTTTACAAAAATTTTGTTCTTCATCTTCTGCTTCTTTGTAACTTTTATTGTGACTCACTATCACATCATGACTCGTTTCTTCAAAATCATCATTAACAGGGAGTCAAAGGTTATCAAGATCATTTGTAAAAATGATAATAGTAGGAGCACGCATATCCATTCTTGATAAATCCTTTCATTTAGGTTGATTGTATCTCCTGTGCAAGATTGAATTTTACCCTTTATTTTGAAGATGGCCCACCAATCCTCACATTCTTCTAATGGAAAAATAAGAATTGTAATATACTTGTTGACATTGATGTGTTAATACAAAAAGTTTACCATTAAGAAGTATTAACCTATGCGTAACTTCCACTTGACCATGACATAAATATACCCAAATTCTTATATTTGTATCAAACTATCTACATTTAAAACTTATAATATGATTTCCCTTATCGAAATATTCTGATTGTACAATATTAATAGTATTCTATAAAAGTCATGCTCACAATCATTATAATAGCCTTTTTTCGCATATGCATTGTTATCCACATCTTTTTTTTTTTTTCCATTATCCATTGTAACTTGAAACAATTGACAAAGTTAACTAGAGTACATCAAGCCATACGTCCTAGACTATGAAACAAATCATTTGTTTGAGATTCAACTTGCTTACGTTATTGTTAAATCCAATTAACATTCATGCAAGTATTTAAAAGACTATATACTATGTATATCAATACATGAAGTTTAAACTTTCTATTTTTTTAACTTACATAATCCTTAAACCATTGTCTAAATATTGATGCTCGAACTTTCTTTAACTCTTCATCAATAATATTCGATACATCCACTTTCACCACCTCATCAAACATCTTAATTTGTTAATGTAGCTAAAGAAGAAGTTTAATAATGTCAACAATGTTAAATATAATGTACATAGTAAAAAAATGATAATAAAAAAGTTTTAAGTAAGGAAAAAAGTTCTTAATCAACATAGGGCAAAACTTTTTCACAATTCATTAATATATATAGTTCTACTACATCATACTCATCATGATCTAGACAATGAGAATGAGCCTTTTTAGAGCCAATAGATTTTCCTAAGTGTGAAAGAGTAGAAAATCTTTCCATTAGATCAACATCTCTTCATCATTATTTCATGGGATAGAGGTAAAAATATTTTTTTTTTTTTACATTCGAATCAAAATATAAGGCACAGAATGTTGAGATTTCTTCCATAAGATATGCCTTGACTATATACCCTTTCATAGATTCAAGATTTTTTACTTTTTTAGATGATATAAGAATCTAACATAATTAAAGTATTTCAAGAATTTAAGGAATTATGAAAAGATGTTCTACATTCTTAATTATGTACTTTTCAAATGAATATATCCATCAATAATTGATAGATCCACTTACTTTTGCCTCATACAATAAGTGAATAACTAAATACTCCATTGAATCCAAAAATGTGAGAAAAAAGATTTTTTCCAACTTACAAATGGTTTCAACAATAGTGATTTCCCAAAACTCCATTAGTTTCACATAAATTTTGGTTAAGCATAAATCTCTAAAGAAAATTACTTAGCTTCATAATTGCATAGCATATTGTGTTTGGAACCAAATTACAAATGCAGTTAAAAGCAATCATTTCATAAAAATTTAAAAATCGTGACTTTTCATGCTTTAAAATCTCCCATCAACCAACATTTGCACAATGCTAAATGTTCTAGGCAAATCCATCTGGAAGTCATAATTGTCTAACCCATGTACAAACTCTTTCTCGACCTTCCTATTTATTGTATAACTAGCTTTAGTTTTTGTATGTCTTTTTTCCTTCCAACCAATTCTAATCCACGTCGCTTGCATAGTAACGATAAATCCATTCTAGCATTTATATTATCTTTTGGCTTTCCATTGACATCCATTATTATATTGAAAACATTATCAAACATATTCTTTTCGACATGCATGACCTCGAGATTATGACGAATGAAATTAGTATGCTAATGTAGTAACTCCGAAGTATGCCACTCCTCAAATCCTTGAAACTTATCTTGACTATATCTTATTCCAAGTCTAATGCTCAAAATGCTGTCACTGGATAAATGCTCAATGAATTCTTCTCAAAATTATCTCTTCACATTCTAAAAAGATTATCTAAAGGCAAGAATTTTCAATGATAATTAAGCCAACATCATTTCCTAACTTAATACAAAGACTTAATATGTTCCATACAATAAGGACAAGCCAATCTTTCATGTGTACTCCATCCTGATAACATTCCATAAATAGGGAAGTCATTAATCGTCCTAATAATGTAGCCCTCGATAAAAAAATTTATTTCTTATACTCATCAAAAGTTGAACACCTTTATTCTACAACAAATTTAACTCATCTATTAAAGGTCTAAGGAACACATCAGTACTATACTTCAGATATCGAAACTTGGAATAACCATATTAAAAAGCAAACATGGTTACTTCATACACATCCATGAGGTAATTATATATGCAAAGCATAACCAGGCAACGTGAAGATGGTTTTGGTTGCCTACTTAAATAGACAAAAACTATCTACACATAAACCTAATCCCCTGTTCTGAGATTCAACTATAAAAGATAAGTGAGTACCATTGAACTCTTGCCATGCCTTCCTATGAGCTAGATGCATCAACATTCCATCATCATTTTCATTATAAGCATGCTATGTCATATGTTAAGTAGTGACCATTGACATATATAATCTTTGTAGTCTTGGAATAAGTGGCAAGCAACGAATAATCTTAAATGAAACTTTCTTTTGCCTTTCTCACAGTTGATCCTTTATTTGGTTTATTTCAAAGATACCTACATATGAGTAATACATTAACATGACTAATTCCTTATAAAACAACATGTATTTGTTCAAATAGTCATGTATCTTTACATTATCTAACCTAAATTTGGCCATCTTCTTCCTCATTTTATAAAAATTCTCTTGCAACCTATCATTATTTGGTGACATTCTTTTCATAATAGCTAACAATCAATTTAAACATAAACTAAAGTTGAACTTAGACCTCACATATAGAAATTGTGTGACAGCTAAAGTTATATGTTGCATACATCCCGAACACAATAATTCATCTGCTTCATTCAACAAAGAATAATAGTTTTCTAACACTAACAACGGTTCTTCATCCCTGCACAAGGTTTTATCAATACTACTATTAAAAAAAAAGTTGGTATTAAAACTAAAGTTAACATTCATATTAAAAGCATTTATAACCATTCTGGCATAAGGATTATCTCATTCATTATCAACACTATGATGACTCCCATCAATTAACTTTCATGAATTTCCTTGTACGCATCCTAAATAAAGTAATTTGTACAAAAACCTTTGTAATAAAGACGTTGACATACCACATCAACATCCATAATTCAATTATTCTAACAACTAATATAAAGATATCTAATTCTGCTATCTCTAATGTAGTCACTATAAGCACATGTAAAAGCTATAAATTGTTTCACCCCATTTAAATACTCATTACTAATAAGCCCTTCACGATTCAATCGATTATACATCCAGGATTTTACCATTTCACACAATCCCAAGTAAAATACCATACATATTAGTTAATTACTTATATATCAATTTTAAGTTATAAAAAAGGATAATGTGGTATTTTTTGCCTTAAACAGAGAGATATTCACTTATTTAATTTCTTATTTTATATATAAGAAATTTGTCTTAAAAATTTCTTAAGATAAATTATTATAATTTTTATTTTTATATGTACATAACAAGATAATAAATATAAATATTAAATATTATATGTGCATGTTTTACACAATTATTATATAATTGATGAAAGAAATGTAACCTAAGAATTTTATAGCATGATAACTCATGCAACGACAAGCTAACCACTAACGAGAAAGAGAATAAAATGCCATAACTTAAAAATTAAAACATAAATATTTATATAATTATATATTTATACATATTAAATCAAAATATTAAAATAGTTATATCAATTATTTATAATATATATAATTTTTTAATTAACTATACCAAACAGATTAAATATATTATTAAATGATAGTCCAACTATCCTAAAATTGATATGTCAAAAATCATATCTACAACAATTATCATTCAGATATATATAATATAATAATAACTAATTACAACACAAAACAAACATAACAATCAATTCATTTTATAATTCTATTATATTATAATTATAATAAAAAATAATTTTAAATCTAAAAAGAAAACTTAATTGTAAAAAACCTATAACAAATAATCAAAATAATACCTTAATACTCTCAAAATACATCGTAAAACCAAAAGAAACCCCCAAAAAAACCCTTAATCACGAAAATGGTAAAGAGAAGCTGAAGCATCAACATCTGTAGTAGAACTATTTTTGATAAAACTTTGATTTTTTTCCGATGAAAAAATTTTATTGAAAACAGTTTGAGTAAGATACTTCCCCCTAAAACCTAATCGATTGGAAATAACTTTTCCTATGAAATTTTGGTAAAAAATACTAATGTTTGATTGAAAATGTTCAATATTTCTAACAAAAATTTCTTGTCGAAAATATTTTTTATAGGAATTTTCTCCTAGAATACCATTCCATTCAAAATAGTTATTCCCATCCAAAAATTTTATTTGAGATAGCAATTTTCGACGGATTTTTTTATTAGGAATATTATTATGGTTGAAAATAGTCTTTTGACCAAATTTTCATCAGAAATAATTATTGCCAAACAAAAATTTGGCTAAAAATATAGTTGGTCAAAATAGTCTTTTTGACCAAATTTTACTATGAAATTTTTAATTTAAAAAATTATGTTATTTATTTTTTTCCAATAAAAATTTTTTACGGAAAAAATATTTTCAACTGAATTTCACTATTTTCAATAGATTTAGGGCTAGAAATAACCTTAATTTTTTAATGAAAATTTCATTGCAAATAATCTATCGCTGATAAGCCTTTCTCTTGTAGTTCAGGCTTCTATTGTGAGCAGTTGTAGTATGTGCAAACTTACATAAGACCAAATATTCGATTGCAGTCGAAATACAAAATGGATCACTAGAAAGATGCGAAATATGTTTCAAGGTACCTATAAGGATCAGTGAATTAGGTGCTCATGTATAGGAGATTCAACCACCTAAAAGTGATTGGATATTTTGATTCAAATCTTTTCAAATGCCTTGATAGCCTGAACTCTACTTTTAGTTCTCCATTTCTATTAATTGAAGAAGCAATATCTCGAAAAAATGTTGACTAATCAGTCATTGCTTATCCATTATGGAAGCAAAGTTTATGGCATGGTTTGAAGCCGTAATCCATTACATTATGTATGCATAATTTTATTCGAGGCTTGAGATAGTTGACACCACTACCAAGTCAGAAAAAATTAATTATAATAATTCTGCAGCATATTTTTTCTCCAAAAATAACAAATATTCAAAAGTTATGAAACATATAGAATTAAAGTATTTTGTCATTAAAGAAGAGGTTCAAAAATAAATAGTGACTATTAAGTGCATCATGATTGTTGATTCGTTAGTTAAAGGTTTACAACCTAGTACATTTAAAGAACAAGTGTATAGAATGGGTCTTGGTTTTATTGATAAATAATGTGTTTTTAGTAATTTTAACACTTTGAACTTAATGACGTGTTTCTAACACATATTAATAAATTTCTTATTTCTTATAATGTGTGCACATAATTTGTATTTCAAATTAATAGGAAAGTCTTTATGAGACATTATTTTTGACCATGATGGAATACATACTATAGTAAGCTACAAGTGTAGAGGCATACGAAAAGAAGTATATGACTCAAATAATGCACAACCATCATAACCCACATTTAGTGATTTATCGTAATATTGTAATTAGGATGAACATTATAGAGAAATTTGATCTTTTTATGCGCACTATAATATCTGTACTATTAGAGTTTGATGTTATTGGACCATTAGATTAAGTGGAAGAATGTAAGATAATGGTTTGACAATTAAATGATAAATATTTGTTATAGTTAATGGTAATTTATGCTTTTAAGATAATTGGCATAATGATCCTTTAGTTTATCTAATAATAAATTTGCATTTATCTTTAATAATAAAAAATCTCAATCATTCATTTAGATACTTAATGGACGTTCCAAATTAAAGATAGAGATATAGTTAAGCTGGTCCTTTTCTTATCTATTAGGGTTATACATACACACTTATTCATTTTCCATCAGAAAATTCTTGGGTAAGAAAGACAGACTAAGGGAAAGAAATCAATTTACTGTTAGAGATAAAAGTTCAACCTAGCTTTTTCGTCTTCTGTTCAATCAGGTATGCTTACAAAATATGAAAATTATGTGTTAAGGATCCTAAATTATTAAGTTTAGTTGTCTAAAACTTGATATTTTTATGCATTCATGTTTTACAAAGAGTTGCTAATGTGAGAAACGAGAATGAGAGAAAGAAAAAAGTCAAAAAGAGAGAAAAGTCATAAAAAGAAAAAGAAAATAATCAGGTTTTGTTGTGTTTTTCTTGGGTTAGGTTATGTGGATATGAATTCTTTATTTACTTCATTTTCTTTATACAGCTTATCCTTGTCAATATACATCGAATTCACATTAAATTTTTTCTTAACATCCTCATTCTCTTTGGAGTTTTCTTTCATTTTTTCCTCCAATTCAAGACTAAGATTAAATCTAGTAAGATTATACCAATCTTTTAGTTTAGAAACCATACCCTATTCAAGCTCAACATACCTTTTCTCACTCGGACTATATTGCCTTACCTTACAAATCTATTTCTCCTTTCGTTTGCACTTCTTTTAACTTGAATGAAAACATCCAAACTTTTTCAAAACCTAACACAATTTTTCCAATCATCTCTGGTTGACAGTCTAAGGAAGATTGTTTACAAACACCGTTATTACTTTTGTTTGGCTTAGTTATATCCAGCTGACAATCGAAGGACTCTCACTAGCATGTCCAATAATATCTTGTGGTTGCTAATGATCATCATTCAGTAACATGTTTGAAACTGTATGCATTTTAGCATCATGTTCCATATGTTGAAACTTTTAATTTACAACACTAAAATCTACTTTTGTAAAGTTTTAATAACACTTTTAAAGGTTTTAATATGGTGTTTGTCCATAGTTAATTTCTAATTGCTTTTAAAACATTAAAAAAATTCTGTCATAGAGTAGAAATCGTAAAACATTTTTAGATATTCTTATATCTGTCTAAAATTGTTGTTAAACGAAAAAGAATATGACAACATATAAAACACATTAAAGAGTGTTATCTTTGATGTACAACACCACTTTTTGATATTTTAGCAGCATTTAATACTTGCTATGTAAACCCAGTTGTGATGTTTTATTTTGATCCAACAATAAGAAAGTAAAAACAAAAAAAAATTTTGCTAGGCAATAACTCTACACGAATGCCCCTAATTCTTTTGCAAATTAAGATTCGCAAAGAAGTGATGACTAAAAATATTTTATTAAGGAGAAATAGA
>JAQSVH010174164.1:302-21258 GCA_029448705.1 Adansonia digitata
CTTAAATGGCCCTTGTTCTTATATTTATTGATATATCGCTATTTTATATTCTCATTTTTCTATGGGCCATATCATTATATAATTTCTTATTTTCAGGGACTTGGTGGTCTAGATGAATTGTACATTCAACTTAACCCTAAATACTCATTATGAAATGACTATTTATTTAGAGTTGTTGCCAATTTGTTTTGGGCTGGTCAAATTGGTCATCTCCCAAAGTTCATATTTCGATGGTTATGAAACTCTATGATATTAATTCAAAGGTCCATAATCATATTAGAGATTATATAAAAAGGTCCGGGAGTCAATTACAATCATAAGTAAATATTAACCCTCTTGTGATGCTCGAAAATCAATACCTTTTTAATTACATGTTATTTGAATTTTAATTTTTATCTGATTTCAACATATGGCATTTAATTGCATTTCCCAAAATAATATTTTATGAAACCAATTTATTATTCTGCATTAGGAAAATCAAGTTTTTAAATTTTTAAAAAAATTAAAATCTCTTATGCACTTCACTGGAAGACCAGTGGAACATAAAAGCTTTTTATCATTCTCTTTTGTACCCCACCAAAAAAACCAAAGGAACAAAAAAGGTTTTAAAAATTCAAAATATATTTCATACCTTGCTGGAAGACCGGAGGAATGTGACAGGTTTTATTTTTTTAAAATTTATAAAAATCCTCATTTTCACTTTGAAGAGGATATCTTGTTACTAAAATAATCTGTAGAACCCATTCATATTCTAGAAGAATTCCACATATTGTTCTAACTTGGAGACATTGTCTTAGTTTTCTAAAAAAAATTGATTTTATTAAAATATTAATAGAGTATTCTAAGACTAAAAAATAGCTTAAAGTGACAAACCTATACCTAATATGTACCTTCGACATGAAAAATATCTCGACAACCTTAAAGGACTCAAAAATGACCATAGAAGGGTAAACCTATCCTAAATATACACCTTTAGCCTAAAAGAATCCCGATAACTACATTAGACTCGATTCTAAAGAGGTTACTAAAGTACCCCTAGGGTATACCTTTGACATGAAAGTATCCCAAAAATCGTAAAGTACATGAAAATGATAATAGAAGAATGAACCACTCCTAAATGCACACCTTTTGCATAAAAGCATTTAAGGGACTATATCGGACTCGATTCTAAAGAGATTACATAAATATCCCTGGGGTATTCCTTTGGCATGAAAGTATCCTGGTAACCCTAAAGGGCATAAAAATGATAGGTAATCACCTTTTTACCCTAAATAGATAATTTAGATGATAAATATGACCTAAAGTGCAAAAATTGCTAATAAGTCCTTAAATCTCTTAAAATTACATACTAGTCTCAAATTGGCTAAAAAAGCTAAAAATATTTTTTTTCATGTATAAAATACCATAAATAGGTAATTTAGATTTTAAAGTGACCTAAATGCAAAAATGCAATTAAGTTTCTAAATTTATCAAAATTGCATTTTGCACCCTCCCAAAAAACTAAAAGAATACAAAAGTTTTTTTCATATTTTCTACACCCCACTAGAGGACTAATGAATGCTAAAAACATTTTGAAATTCTGTAAATGGATGATTTTATGTTTAAAGATGTACATTTTTACCGAAAATGCTAGATTTTCCTAATAGTCCTTAAACTTTTTTAAATTTTGCAAATTGGTCTCTAAATGGATTGAAATGCAAAACAAACACTAAAATCCATCAAAAACACATGGGAAATTTATCTGCTACTCCTAGTATCACTCGACCAAGCACCCAGGACCTACAAAATTTTAAATATTTGCAATTAAGTCCCTAAAATTTTTAAAAATTGTTAAATACCTTCAAAATGCCTAAAAATTGAAAATTTTTATTTCCTAGCCATTCTTATTGACTTAGGCATGTAAATACCTCTAAATGATTTTAGAATTTTTTGAAAAAAAAATTATAAAATGGTCCATAGGGTTTGACCAAGCAAGAAGCACCTTTAAATTGCCTCAAAAGAAAAATCATGTTTTTGACCCCTATAAGTTTCAAACAATCTAAGGAAAACCATAAATAGGGATGAAAAAATTAGAAAAATGATGAAACAACCCTACAAATGCTGCCATGAACTAAAACAACCCTAGATGGCTTAAAAGATAAAGGAAAAAATTACATTTTAGCCCAAAAATTTTGGTCATTCATGAAACAACCCTTAAAAATTTAACTTCTCATGAAACAGGAACTAAATGCATGATATTTCATCCTAAAGTACTTCGAAGCTTAATACATAACAAACATGCTCAAAGTGTCAATATTTAGGAAAAATCACAAACTAAATGTAAAAATAGAAATAAAAATAAAAATAAAATATGGTAAATACAATCATGTATGATCCATGAAATCTCTCAACATTAAAATTTGTTTTAACTCATATGAACATTATTTAAAGCATTTAAATAAAAAAAAGGCTCTAATGAAATTTGAATAAAAATCAATGAATGGCTCTAAGCTTAGCCTTTAAAGCATAAATCTTGCTATGGCTTAAGCTTAATCACCTTAATAAATAAAGATCATGAAGCTACTTTCTAAAGATGAAGAACATGGGATTGAAATTGTGAAAATGGAAATGATCTTAAAAAGAAAACTAAAAGAAATATACCTTTCTCTAAATAAAAACCCCTTAATTTCAGCACTTTAAAAATAAAAAATGAAACTTTTTAAGGAAGTTTTGTTGTATATTTTTTCCTAAATAGCTAAGAGAGCAAGAGAGTTTTTTTTTTTAGGGTGAAGGAAAAAATTGAAAATGAATTCCCTTTGACCATTCTCATGAAAGTAATGTCCACATGACCACAAAAAATAGACATTCTTTTTTCCTTTTTCCTTTTTTTATTTTTTATTGCCAATTTGGTGAAATTTCATTAATTCATGTCATATCCTCCATGCTTGATATCGTATATCTTACAACCCTTGACCCCCTTTGATTGATTTAGATTTTATTTTGCTTTTATTTTTATTTTGATTGAAAAAAATCTCTTCACATAAAAAGACAAAATTTAATCCAATAGTGATATATTAATTTGACTTGTCAAAAATCAATCAATGGCTAGGAATCTATTCACAAATTCAACCTTAATTTTGATTGGTTGGAAAAAATTAGATAAGTCAAATTTGGAATAAAAATGCCACATGTACATATAAATTTTATTAGCTAAATATAAATAACATTTGATCTAATGACTATCACCACATTTGACTTAGTCAAAAATTGATCTAATGGTTGGTAATGTGCTACAAAATTCCACCTTCATTTTGATTGGTTAAAAAAAAATTGGATATACCACATGGATTTTTCTTAGATAAAGAGTTAATACATGATACATAATTAGAAGAGTTCTCATTCCAAAATTGGATAAAATTCTATATTCAAATTTCAAAATTTACATAATTAAAGTGAGTAACAATCAAATTAAAATATTTTTATGGCAATTCTAAAAGAATTAAATGAAATTTTCTTGAGAAAAAAAGAAAACTCTAATTACAAAACTTCATTTAAAAAAAAGTAATAAAAGAATCTACTCATGGAATCCCAATTACAATTCACATGAAAGAATTTGATCAAAAAGACTAAAGTGTAATGAATGAAAATTAAATTAAAACTTAGACATGACGAAATTCAAGTAAGAATTTAATTGTGTAAAATTCTAATTAAGAGACTACAAAGAAAAATTGAAATGAAGAAATTAATGTGCGATAATCCAATTTGAAAAAAAAATGGATGAAAAATCTAGAAAAATTTTAAAGGAACCAAGATTGAAAATCATGATAGTTTTCTAAAATCTCATATGTCCAAAATTTAATTTCCATAAAGATAGCAGAAAATTCCATGCATCACATGTTATTTAGAATATTCATGCATGAATTAAAATAAGAATAGATAAAATAAGTGAAAATAAGAAAATCCCAAGTGTTGAATTCTAAAAAAAAACTTTTATGAATAACTAAAAAATTTTTATGTGTGAAAAAAAAAACAAATTATTCCAAACTAGTAAAGTTTACAAGAAAAACCCTTACGAAAGAAATTGTTATTTGGAAAAAAATTCACAACTCATAAAAAAAATGAAATTTCAAAAAGTGAGTTAATATGTTTTTAATGAAAGTATTTGATGAATTTTAAAAATTTAAAAATAAAAAAATCCCACCAAAAATATTTACGAAGTAGAAAACTCCATATTAAAAATCCAAAAAATGGATTGAGATTTTTCAAAACTGATTTTATGGTAACTTAATAGGAACATTTAAAGAATTTTGAAGTTCAAAACTCAAGTAAATTTCACTAAAAATTTTATAGATAAAGAGAGGCTCATATTCTGTAACCAAAAAAATTCAAAAAAAATACATTAAAACTTTAAAATGAGTTAAACACAACATATTATCCAAATATTAATTTAAAAAATTGACAAAGATGAAAATTCAAAGTCCGAAACATGTCTTTACGAAAAAATTTGCAAGTAAAATACTCATGATACAATGAGAAATTCAAAAGTAATTTGAAAATTTAACAACTTAACACCTTGTAGTATAAAATGCCAATATACAATTTTTCTCATTTTTTTTTAGAATGCAAATCAACATAAATATTGAACAAGTGTTGGTAAAAATATCTGATGGTCATCTTTTTGAGTTTTATAAAAATCTCAAAAAATGCTTAAAAATGAAAATTTTGACCGTGACATTATCTACAGGAATGATTTTAAAAATTCAACAATACAATATTTAAGAACTGATTTTTCTTTTAAATATTCATCCTTTTTATTTGAGATCGATCTTTGAATGGTGCTTTTTCTATCACGTGCCAATACAGCCCTTTATGTGTGATAGACTAAGTTACAAAAATGTGTAAACTACCTAATAGAGTTGATTGGACGATGGCTATATTCTAGGTTTTGGATAACTAAGACTACTGAAAAAAGAACTCGAATAAATTAGGCATTTACAATGGCTTACTTCTTACCCAATCCAAAAGATTCATCCCCTAACGTTCTTCCACTATTGATTGCAATATCGATAATTTCATCAGAAAAAACTAGGTCAGTGAATTTCTTGGTGGCATTCCTTATCAATTTATTGTAATAAGGGGTGCTTAGGGTATTGATGAATGTCATGGTTATTTTTTTAGTCAAAATAGGCCACACTAGAGTCACTTTCTCTTTCCATCATTGGGCGTATTTTTTGAAACTTTTAATAGCATTCTTTCCAAGTTCATAAGGGAGAATCAATTGGAAGCCCAGTCTGACATGTGCTGGTATTAGTTTTTAGCAAGGCCCTAGCCAAGTTGCCCATGATTAGATTCTAGCACTGTCAAGCTCGATATACCACTAGGCAACTACCTTGGTCAAGTTGTCTTAAAAGCAAAGTATGAAAAGCTTCTCATTTTTCTCGTATCCGATCATTTTCCTAAGTTACATTCAGGTGTGTACAAAAAAGTCAATGGTTTCATTGAACTTCTCAAAGTCTAGCATCTTGAACTTAGGGGGAAAAATAAAATTGGACATTAGAGATAGAGATTCTGCATCAATGGCTTCGAATTTATCATTTCTCTTAATGGCTCTTAAGTGTTTCTAGAGAAATTGATATTTGCCCATGTAGCTGGCAGACATTCCAGATTGTAGGCCATTTGCCTTTTCTTCCTCATCATGATCAAGAGCTATGGGATCAAACAACAAGGTTCATGTTTTCACTTTTTGAAACCCAAGGATGAACTGATTCACACAAAAGAGGTTGTTATCATATTTAGCTAATGTTTTTAGTGAACTTCTTAGGTAGCTTTAATACTACCAGCAGGGTGATTCTAGGAATTAACATTTTTTTTCCTGTATCTCCAGTACTGGCTGGCCTTTTATCTTTTACAAAGGTAATCATCATCTCCATGAGTTTCATGATCTGAGCTTGCATCTTATCCTACCGATGAAGCATTTGATCTTGGGACTTTTTGTACATTAGCTCAAGTCATTCAATGCATGATTGGTGATCGTTCTCGATGGCCTTTTGCAATGGCAAGTAGAGTACCAGTATGGAATGGTCAGTTCCTTGTTCTTTGTCCATTTCAGAATCCCTTGCACTTTTATGACAATTCCTATATTAAACCTTATAATGTGTTTATTGATGATTGATGATGAGATAATAATGGATTAATGATAGGAAATCTGGTTATTAACACGGATAAATGAATAAAACAATAAAATAGTTAAGTTAATTATATAATTGCATTAGAGATAATTGGCTTATAGGATAGCTTCATTAACAGCATTTTTCATATATCATAAGCATAATCTGATTACAACTGATTACATCTAAAAATATCTGACACGGTTACATTACTTAATCACATATTTAAAGAAATTCAGTCTAATCAATATGACATATGGCCTCAAAGATCGAGCTCGCTCGACCATGTTGTCTGCCATTGTTTGGGCTACCCGATGACATGGTGATGACACTCTTGATAATTCTGACAAGCCTAGTCAGCTATCGACAATTCATATTGCCATTTCTATTTTTACTGCTATGAGGCTTTCATTAGTTCATCGATATGGCCTTGGTGGGCTTTAAGGGGACACTCTAAGTTCTGGAACCTAAGTGCTAGAGTTTTATTCTCTACACTGTTTGCCCTCAAGTCATATGTTCAAGCTTCTAAGCACTTGTTCCTCTTTTGATTGGTTGACATGACGGCATGAGCCTTAACAAGTTTATGCCAATTTGCCTTAGCCTCTTTCTTCTAATGATTTAGTTTCTTATTAAGGGCAGTAAGCTCAGCTCTCTATTTAGTTTATGACTTACCAATTCCTTAGTACTTGTTCCCCTTCCAAAGTTCCATTTAATCAATTTCTAGATCTTTTTTGACATGCTTTCTTTCTTTGACAACCCTATTTATTTCTCTACCCTAGATGAAGATATCTATCTCTAGTTGACTCTTTTCATCCCTTAATTAGGTGATTTCTATAGTGAAAGCTACCATTTCTTATATAGATTCTTATCTAAAGAGTTTAATCTTGGAAGGAATCTTGCCAACTAGGAGCTAAGTTAACCCATTATTGAATAATGGTAAAGTATCATTGATGCAATGAATCCTTGATTCTTCTTATCCTAGAGTCGTGTTGTTTCCTCTTTAATACCTATCTATGTTGTTGACTTGCCTCTAAACATGGAAAGCTTACTAAAGTTTCCCTTTGTATTTAGCTTCATCATAGTCAAAGTCCCAATACTTAAGGTTTTAATGAGCAAAATGAATTGCTTACATTCGAATTGTTGTAGAGCCAAGAGAGATGCATAACTAGTGCTTCCCTACACTCCCATGAGTGGTATGCAACTATAATCTTTATAGTTGTACATAACTGATTATGAGAAGATTCATGAGGCTTTCCATATAACCTCTTCTTTATTCAAATTTTGAAACTTTTTCCCCCACTATTTTTTAGACTTGTCTTAAGGGCATTCTCTCTCAAGGACTTTAGAAAGAAGACCAAAGTCAAAAAAAATTATATGACATCCTTTTCTCGTTGACCCAAAAGTAACTAACGATCCAAATATGAAAAAGTGGAGCACATCCCATAAATCAACCTATCCCTACTTTTTTGCAATAACCAAGGGCTTGAATGTTTTTGACAATGATAAGGGGTGTTGGATTAATATTGCAACATAGTTTGGAGAAGAAATCCACTACTACTGCCTCTACATAGCCCAAAGTTTTTGGGAATATGACTAACTTATATATCGCCCAGGCAAAGATATTTTGAATTTTCTGTAGATTGATGAGCCTTGCCATTACTTCTTTAAAATTGACCCAAGAGATGCACCTACTATTCACTTTTACCTTAACATGATCATTAAGCCATGACTTTGGAGCAACAAGGATATGTATTAATCTTCTTCTGATTGGTAAAGGTTTCAGTGCTTTATGGTATATTTTATTAAATTTAGCCTTTTGATGTTGAGCAATATGGCGTACTCTTCAATAGTGGGGCCAAGTTTTCCTAGTTAAAAGTGAAGCATCATATGCTAGATTTTAAGACTGCACCGCTACTTATAAAAAACTAAAATCCATTTGGACTTTGAATAAACGGCTATGTCCCTATATCTCTTCATGATTGTCTCTCTCAGTGTCATTCCAACTAGCCCAAATACGCTTCAGATCTTGCCAATCATTTTGACGGTAATCTATCTTAAAACTTTCATGTGCTGTTGAGACATAATTAGGCCAAAAAATATCCTTTTCTTCACATTATTGATCTTTTAACCATTCTTTGATTTTTTTAAATGATTTAAAAATTAAAGCCACTGCTTTTCATAAAAAACGCCCCTTGTTGAACACTAAAACTTTGACCAATTGTCCCCTAAAGATGTTTATGATGGTATGATGCATGCAAAATTAAGAAGGGCAGTAGTTAGTGATGATACAAAACACCATGGACAGGAATAATGAATAAAAAATAAAAAATAAAAATAAATCAGATCAATTACCTCGACAATAGGTGTTATGATACTTAAGGCCGGACATGGCAAGATAAATGCACACAGACAACATAATAGCATGTTCAAGTAAAGTTTTGCCTTTATTGAAGTGATACAACACCTCTTAGGGATAAAACTAACTGAACAAACATGATTATGTTCATTCATCACCATCTATAAAGAGTATGCATTAAGCCATCATTTAGATAGTATAATGGCTTATTCAAGATGACTCTTTTTAGGATGATATGGAACCTTGTGAGTGATGACATTCATTTGTCACCACTTATTTATTAAAGAGTTTAGCTATTGATCGAGCAGCATAATGGCATGCCATGACATAAAGAATCAGATATAAGATGTCTCTTAAGACATGAAATGACAAATATGGGTGAAACTATTCATTCATTATTACCTACGTAACTATGGTTCATAAGAGTAAATGTAAGAATTGTTTCCTTGAATGTTCTTATTCTTTATGTAATTCTAGTAGCATTTCATTATGGTTGGACATAGTTTGGCTCATAGGGCTTATATATGAGTTTTGAGTTTATGTCTAAGTTGGTATTCGGATCACTCCTCCATCTCATAAGGACAAAAAAAGTACCCTAGTCCTAGGCCCATCTTAGGCTTGGCAGAATATGTTTGATTTAGTAGATGTATTTCTTTATGTAAATGCAGAGGGTTACTCATGAGAGTTATAAATATTGCACATCCCGAAAGTTCTTGCTATTCCTATGTGAAAGGCTACTCACAAAGGCTGATAGCTCACTTCCTCCAAATATTTTGGACCGTAATCTCTTAACACTGAGTTTTGTAAGAGCCTATTGAAAATAAAAGCGCATAGTACGTGTCATAGAAACAAATCAAACCTTTTGTTTATTACTTATTACCACTTATCAATTTGGTATTTATTTCAAAGTAAGATAGTCCTTGGCAATAACAAGACAAAATCATGAGAGATAAAAGATTAATGGACAAAAATAGAAGAGGATTATAGTTAAATAATGACCAAAAAATAAAAAAGCTGAAAACTAAGTAAGACACAGCTAGTTGTAGGCTCGACTCTCTAAATTCATCCCAAATAGAGTCGCCAAGCTATCATAATATGCCCTCTGAAATCTTGTGAAGTGTTTGCGCATGACTTAATATATAAAACGTGTGATAAAATTCTTGATGAGAAAGTGTCTTTTTGACCGGGAATCTTTCTATTTTTGGCACGATGTGAACGAGAAATTATGGATTCTTGGTATTGAATCATAGGGGAGACCATCAGACAAATCGAACTAGTCTTGGGTGGCCACTACGAAATAGCCAACATTTGAAGTTGCCACCAATCATTTGGGCTAAAGGTGATTGGATGCCTATTGAAATTGGTATTCTAAGTTACAAAACTTGAAAAAGTTTAAGATCTGCATGGTCTAAAGATTTGATGTTTCACTTCATAAGGCAGTTATGCATGGATAAGGAATACCACCACCATGATGCCCTAAATTAGTGCTTTTTAGCCATGTCCTACGTTGATTTTAGTTTCCTTGGTTTTCATTTGTCATTATTTCAATATAATCCCTTTTTATGCATGAATTTGTATAAAGTGATAAATTCGAGCTTCAATGGAAATTTTGATTCGATATACATCCCATAAAGGTGGGAAACATAAAGATTTTTAAATAAAAATGGTCTTCATATTTAATTTTGAAAAATGTATGTTATGCATCAAGCATTTAAAGGATACTCACATGAAACATTACTTTTGTGATTTTTGAAAATGATTGGGAAATATAAATGAAAAATAAACACTATAAAGGATATAGGAAAAATAAAATAATATTGCATAAAATAAATAACACAAAAAGGAAAAGAAAAGGGTTAGTCAAGATGTACTTGTAATTGTAATTGGTTATTTAGAAATAACCAAGTTAACAATATTCAAGACATATTTGGATTCATTGGTTAATTGAGGACATGAAAGTCGGGTTTAGGTTTTGAAAAAATCCAGAAAAATCTGGGAGAGAAAAAATTTGATTTTTGATGATTTTTGAAAAAAAAGGGATAAAAAGACTTGAATTTACAAAATTTTAATAATTTCTTGACAAAATGAAATTCTTGATGGTTTTTAACAAAATCAATCATCTAAAGAAATATGGGAGAAAGTAAATTTAATTTTTGATTATTTTTGAAAAGATGAGATTAAACGACTTAAATTGATAAAAATTTGATATTTCCTGACAAAAATAACATTTTTGACATTTCTTAACAAATTGATGATTTTTATTTAAAAAATAAGAATTGATAAAAGATAAGGTTGATAAATTTTGAAAAAATACACATGTCTTTATCTAAGCCAAAGAGGGTTGACGCATGTTTTTAGGCTTTATAGAGTTTGATCAGACTCACCAGCATTCAAATGCCTTGGAGTTTGGGAAAATCAATTAATTTTGATTAACATTAAATATAAAGGATAGCGTCACTTTATCTATCTTTCTAATTTTATTTTGAACTGATTAGAAGGTTCTAAAGACTGAGTTAGGTATTGTTGGAAACGTAACTTGATAAGGATTAATGTAAAAATGTTCCAAAAATCCTAGAAAATCATCTTTTAGGAGGAAATAATTTTTGAAGCTGGGTCTGATTCAACATTGGTGACATGCATTTTGAAAGGGTGGGGCAATTATTGAAAAATCATTCTAGACGCATTCAATATCGTTAAATCGCAAATGATACCTTTATGAAAAGGGAATTTCATGTATTTTTTAGGAAAAATATTCAAAACTTTTGGAAAATTCATCTAAGGGGTCCAAATAACCAAACAAAATGTTAATGCTAATTCTAAGGGGTCCAGACAGCAAAGGTTCAAAAAATTGTAACTCTCTCATCCAAAATGACCTGAAGGCAAACAACATACTGTTGGAAAGGTAATTTAGCACCCTTTAAGGAAAATTTCAGACTTTATGTGGCCTACATGATAATAAATGGACCAAGATAATTAAATTATATTATTAGATAATAATATTAAGGTGACATTATAATGTAAATCCTAATTCGATTTAACTACCCTAGTGATAAGAGTCAAACTCTATTTTAGTAACTAATTAGATATAGATTCCTTGATGGTAGGATTTAACTCTAACTAGTCTAATGTAGGTCCCTAGTTAGTTTATAAAGTTGCCATGCATCTTCATAAGGTAAGTACTAGAAAAAGAAAATAGAATAGAATACTTATACAAATTATTCTTTTATACTTTGGAGCAAGGTCCTTTATTTTGATCAATAACGGCTAGAGGTACATCCTTAGTTAATAATTACATGTGGCATCAAAGCCTAGCTTTCTAGCCTTGTTCTTAAGATCATGTAATGATATTCATAATCTATATTTACATATGAAAACATATTTCACATATGTACCATGAATTTGCTTGTATATTAGAAATTCTTGATTAATTCATGTAAAACCAAGATTGATAAAGGGTTTTAATAGATAAAATCCTCTATTTATGTTATTGGGCCCCAAGATTAAGGAAAATATGATTAAAACAAAAAAAATTCATAGTATATTGAAATCAGGTCAAATAAAATTGTGAAAATCATGAAATTTTGATTGTTTGATAATTGTTTTCGTGATTTAGAAAGAATTGATGCATGGGCTATATGGATTTCATGCTAAATCATGTTTTTGTAATGTTGATTGCACCAAATAATGTCTAAAAACACCAAAAAAAAGTCCAAGAACATTGTCAGACCCAAGTAGGTTAAGAAAACCCAGCTATGTCAACAACAACCTAGTGGAGGTGGAAGAAGGCTAAAACTCATGCTAGGTGGGGTATGTGGTGCATGCAATGCTGGCCCAAGGTCATTTCAATCTTGATTTTCTAAATCCCAATATTTTGCTATTCCTATTTTTTGGTGATTTTTTTAGAATTTTTTAAGTCATGTAAAATATTTATTATTTGATTTGGTGTTTAATTAAACAATAAATACAGTTATGAGTAAAAATGCTATGATTTTATTTCATGATAAAAAATTTAGGCATGTTGGGAATATTTTGGTAGTATGTACTTTCAACCTAAGTCGATTAAGAAAACCCTACCGTGTCAACTACGACCTAGTGGAGGTGGAAGAAGGCTAGGACTCACATCAAGTGGCACTTGTAGTGCATGCAACACTACCCCAAGGTCATTTCGATCTTGGTCTTCCAAACCCCAATATTTTGTTATTCCTATTTTTTGGTTATTTTTCTAGAATTTTTTAAGTCATGTAAAATATTTATTATTTGATGTGGTATTTAATTAAACAATAAATATGCTTATGAGTAAAAATTCTTGATTTTATTTCATGATAAAATATTTTGGCATGTTAAGAATATTTTGGTAGTTTGTACTTTCATCCTTAAGTTAATTGCATATATGTACAATTAAGTTTTTAGTTGAAATACAATATTGGTGTGCACATCTATATCTCATGAAATATATTTATTATGATATTATGCAAAATTGTATGTGATTAAAGGAATGCATGTCATGGAATGCATAAATATATTATAATTGAGAATTACGCTATGTCATGATACATTTTAATTCTACTATCGTAAATAAACTCTCATTACATAAAGTTGTAATGTCATTTTAATGATCTAAATCACTATCTTAAGAATAGCCACAACATCTTAAGTTATCTAATTTGGGTAAATTAGTAGTTATTTAAAATAAGGATTTTAAATTTAAATAACTATATATCGTAAATGACATTCATAAAGTTCTACCACAAAATAATTATTTGGCCCCACAGGGAAGTAATTGACTTTGTAAAATGGTTAAAGAATAAAATAGTATAGCATCAAAGTAAAATTTTATTGTGGCCATAGGTATAGATTATTTAATTTTGATGTTTTAAAGTTTTGTCATTTAAGTTCTGTAAATTCATATGCATGATGAACCTCTAAGCACAAGAAGGATTAGATTTACATTTGAATATAAGGTTATTTATTCAATTAAAGTATTAATTCTTTGCAATTTTGTTTTGCATTTTGCAGCTTTATCTACTGTTTTAATTAATGACATTGCTAGAATTCCAATTCTAAGTGATGATGATCATTTTTTTATTAGAAAGAGAAAACTGAGCTATTTCTTGTGTAAAAACCTTGATTTAGCCCTTCATATGGATAAACCCATCCTTAATGAATCAAGTGGACAAGTCGAAAAGGATTTGTTTGTACAATGGGAGAAATCTAACTGCTTATGATGTACGTCAAATACTACATAAGTATGTCCATTAGGTGATTGATCATCGATTTTGACGATGCCAATGACTATTTAAAAGCCATTGAGGGTCACTTGGTTAAATCCAATAAGGCTTTAGCTACTACCCTAATGAAAAAGCTTGTAAGAGTAAAACATAAAAATTCTAAAAGTGTGTGCAAGCACATTATGAAAATAAAAGACATTGCCACTTAATTAGAAACCCTAGATGTTGTGTTTTTTGAGTCGTTCCTTGTCACTTTTATATTAAAAGCTTTTCCAAATGAGTATGAACTATTCAAAATACCATACAACACACAAAAGGAAAAATGGTCCATTAATGAACTTTTAACCATGTATGTTCAAGAGGAAACTAGATTTGGCTCTCCTAGTAAATTATGATAAGAAAAATGACAAGAAAGGTAAATTTGTTTTGATTAAAAAGTAAGGGAAGGCACCAATAGACAAAAGTGGTGTCAAATGCTTTTTTTGCAAGAAACTTGGACACATTAAGAAAGACTGCCTCAAGTATAAAAAATAGCTCAAGAAGAAAGGTAAACTCACTGTTTTGTTTTTTGTATTTTATTAATCATTTTTTGTTTATGTTCCTCATAACACATAGTAGTTAGACTTAGGCTTAGTGAATCATATTTTTACTATTATACATGGCTTTCTAAACTTAACGAAATTGAAGGAAAGTGAAAGGAGCATCCATTCCATAAATCGATGCCTTCACAAGTGGAAAAAATAGGAACTCACAATATTATTTTAAAATCTAAATCAATTTTAGACCTTGAAGAAACATATTATGTTCCATCATATTCTAGAAATTTAGTTTCAATTTCTAAACTTGGTTATTAGGTTTTGAACTAAGATTTAAAAGCTCCTTGTTGAAAATTTTAAAGCATAATGTTTCTGCTTGAGTTTATCATTTAATTCATCATTTATATAAAGTTGATTTGGATCCTGAATATGAGAATAGTTTGTTGACTATGCATGCCATTTTTGGAAATAAAAGATGTGCTATAAATGAAAACTCTTCTAAGTTGTGACATAGAAGATTGTGTCATATCTTTATACAGAGAATTAAGAGATTAATAAATTATGGAGTAATATGTACTCTTATTTTATTGATTTTGACAATTTTATTGGTTGCATAAAGGGAAAGCAAACCAATAAGTCCACAAAAGAGCTAAAAGAAGCATTAAAACTTTAGAGATTATATATACAGACATTTGAGGACCCTTTCCCATTGCATGTTTTATTGAGCAAAAGTACTTTATCTCATTTATTGATGACCATCTTCATGTATCTCTGTTTTCTATCTAAAAAATTTAAAGCACGAGATGCTTTTAGAGTGTTTAAGGAAAAAGTTGAGAAACAAAAGGAAAATAATATAAAGATTATAAGCTCAGATAAATGTGGATAATATTATGGGAGATATATTGAAATGGGCCAAATGCCAAGTCTATTTGCAAGATTTCTACAACTAAAAAGCATTATAGCCTAATGCAATATGCCTAGTACACCTTAACAAAATGGTGTTTGAGAAAGAAAGAATCAACTGCTTTTGGACGTAGTAAGAAGTATGATGAGCTATAATAATTTTCCCTTAAATTTATCGAATGAACCTTTAAAAATGGTTGTTTATATCTTAAACAGAGTTCCAACCAAACCAGTTAATAAAACTCCTTTTGAACTGTGTAGACACCTAATTTTATCTAATCATATTCCCTAACAGTCTAAAATATCTGAGATCTAGATTTAGCAGCCACCTGATAAGGGTGGAAATTCTCAAGGTGAATTAGATGTTTTCAAGGCTATTTAATTGTGCGTAAATGATTGTAGGTGCACATGAAAAAATTAGTGCCATTTCAAGAGTCGTACATAACAAATCTTGGATAAAAAAAATGAATATCAAGGTAAAATAACTAAATTTTAACTTTATGCTTGTAAATTTTGAAATTTGTTTTTTCAAATGCTATAATGGTCAACTTTCCCATTTTTGAAATTTTTTGAGAATTTTTCATTAAATATGAGAAGCTCATCGTCGTGTACTTTTATTGATACCTGTGTGGTATCTAAGCCGATAGGCACTCCAAAAAATTAGAAATATTTAAGGAATAATTTATATTGGCATTTTATATCACAAGGTATCATTTGTCTATTTTAGTAATTAATTTTGAATCTTTCGCAACACCACAAATATCATACTCACGAAATTTTTCAGTAAAATTATTTTGGATTTCAAATTTTCATCTTTATTAATTTTATTTGATTTTTATAAATTAATATTTTGATTAATGTGATGGATAAAGTTTATTTTTTTCTAAAATTTGAACATGTTTTAAAAATTTTCTCTATTTTAAAATACAAGGTTTCTTTTATTTATAAAATTTTTTATAGAATTTTCTCGAGTTTTGAACTTCATAGTTCTTTAAATATTTCAATCTAACCATAATTAAATCAGTTTTGAAAAATTTATTTTATTTTATGAGTTTTGTATTTTCTTTTAAAATTTCATCTATTTCTAACATATAGAGTTTTCTACTCCGTAAATTTTTTTAATGAGACTTTTCTAAGTTTATAATTATTAAAATTCTTTAAATAATTCATATTAAACCAGTTTTTCAAAATTTATTTTATTTTATGAGTTTTGCATCTTCTTTCATAATTTTCTCGTTTCAAAAATAAGGAGTTTTTTACTCCATAAATTTTTTTTCAAGAGGATTTCTCTTGATTTATAACTTTCTAAAATTCTTCAAATATTATTTTTTAATTCATATTAAATCAGTTTTGAAAAATCCAATTTATTTTAAGAGTTTTAGAATTTTTCTTGTTACTAAAATACAGAGTTTTCTACTCTGTAAATTTTTTGGTAGGATTTTTCAAGTTTATAATTTTTTAAAATTCTTCAAATATTATTGTTTAGATCATATTAAATCAGTTTTAAAAATTTCCATTTATTTTATGACTTCTATATTTTTTTACATATAATAATTTTTCCCAATAAAAGTTTTTCTCATAAAATTTTATGAGTTTGCTATTTTTAATATTTTTTATTGTATATACAAATTGTTTTTATTATTAGATTAAATTAAATTGATTATCTGAAAATTTATTATGAATACATAATTTTTAATTTTTTTACAGTAGTCATTCTAATTAATTTTTATGATATAATTTTATAAATTATATAAATATCTTCCAAAATTATCTAAACTTTGATGATGTCATGCATGACATAATTCACTAAAAGACAAACATAATTAATTTAAATCAAGTCAATTTAAACAAAATCAAATTAAAATAATAAATATTAAATAAAAAAGAAAAAAAATTCTCCACCACTTGGCCAACCTTTTCTTTTTATAAAAGGGTTAAAAATTTTCATTTAGGGACTTTAGCCTTAGGAAAAAAAATAAAGAAAAAAAACACACTAAAATACCTAATTTTTCAAGCTTTTCCAAGGTGAATTTCTTATAAATTTCTTAATTTTTGTTTATTTCTTTTTGAATCTTCTTTTTAATGAGCCAAATGAATACTTGTGCTCGTGACCTTTTGTTGATGTTGAAAGGCCAAGTAAGATGGCTATGATTAAAATTTTTGATTTTGTTGTTTTAGTTAATTTTTATTAGAAATAATTTGATTTTCTTTGAGATTATTAGTGTTTGTAGTGTTTGTTGATATATATTGTTATTTTCATGTATATATCTTTATATAATTTTTCTTAATATTTTCGTGTTGTTTTGTATAGATTTATTCATTATTTTTTTATATTTTTATGCTTATTTATGCTTGGTAATGTTAGCCATATTTGATTTGAATTAATCTTAGTTTTGATACGACTAAAGCTTAATTAGCTTGTGTTTAATTATTTTCAAGATTAGTATTTTTCATGAAATATTTTGTAAACATTTTGAAAAATACTAGAAAGTGTTTTAACTTCTTCAAGCGCTAAAAAATGTGTTCTTAATACATATTTTTATACTAAAACATTTTTGAGATAAGTTTTACATGTTTTAAAGTTATGAAAAACCTATTAAAATTGATTTTCATGTGAATGTATTGATACACTATGTATATGTATCAATACAATACTTAGCAATATCTAAATAACCTTAAAATACAAAAATCACTGTTCATGTATCGAGACAGAGCATTCTGTATCGATACACGACTGTTTAACGGTTATATTTTGGACCGTTAAACACAATGTATCGATGTCCACTTAATTGTATCAATACAGAAGCACAGGGAACAATGGGAAATGACTTTTTGAAGGCTTCAACGGCTATATTCCTTCACCCAATATTCCAAACGGCTAGAATCATGATCAATGCTATAAATAAGCCACTCCAACACCTTCAACAGTAAGAAGAACCAAGAGATTGTGCTTAGAGTCATATCTTTCATTTTTTTTCCATCATTTTTGCTAAGTAGTTTATCTTTGTATAAAATTAATTCTTCCTATTTTTGTATTCTTCATTTTTTTCATCTTTAGATAAATATTTCCCTTGAGCCAAAATTCTTGTATACACCTAGCCTTTAGAGGTTTTATTTGTTTACACTCAAATACTTGCAAAATGGGGAGGTTCTTACGTAGCCATTCAAAAGTAGAAAAGGTTTCTACTTAGCCTTCAAAAGTACTGAGAAAGGGTTCTATCTTAGCCAGAAAAGATAAAGGGTAGAGGTTTCTATCTTAGCCTTGAAAGATAGAAAGTGTAAAAGTTATACCTTGTCCTTGAAAGGTATATAATTCAAGTTGGTTAATTATGGAAATCCAAGGCAAGTAAGGCCAAGGTAGAGGACGTAGGCAATTGAGGCCAGACCTCTCTAAATCTTTGAGTTTGCTTCTCTTTCCCTTGTTTTTTATTGTTTATTGATATTCATTAACTTGCACTCCAAAGTTTATTATTTAGATTTCTCAATTTTATTTATCAAAGTTTTAATTTATTAAAATTTTGAGAAATCAATTCACCCTCTCTTGATTTCATTCACCACTAAAAGGTCTAACAATTGGTATCAAAGCTTGTGTTTCATTCCTATAGGCTTAACATCCTTGAGCAAAGATCCATAAAAGACCAAGCAAATGGCTAGTGGTGATATTTTTGGTATAGGCCACGTAGGATATTCAATCGTGAGGCCTCCTTTTTTTAACGGTGAAGATTATGCATATTGGAAGACAAGGATGAGGCTATTTGTCTAAGCAAATAATTATCAAGTTTGGAAGATAATCATGAAAGGCCCACTCATCTTAACAAAGATGGTAGGTGATCTTAAAGTTCCCAAGGAAGAGTGGGAATGGGATGAGAAAGACACTAAGATGGCTTAACTCAATGCCAAGGCCATGTACACAGATTTTTTTGTGCATTAGGCCCTAATGAGTACAATAAGTCATCTTTGTGTGGTAATGCCAAAGAGATATGGGACAAGTTGGCTATCACACATGAAAGGACTAATCAAGTCAAGGAGTCTAAGATAAGCATGCTCACTCTTGATTATGAGATGTTCAAAATGAAACTAGAGAAGAGCATTAAGGAGATGTCCTATAGATTCACGAATATTGTAAATAGCTTAAAAGGTTTCAGAAAGGTGTATCCTAACAAAGAAATGGTCAAGAAAATGTTGAATGGCCGTCCTAAGCATGGGAAGCTAAAGTGACTACAATTGAGGAGTCAAAGGACCTCAATCTCCTTACCTTAGATGAGCTCATCGGATCATTTCTCACATACGAAATAAAGATAAATCATGGAAAGGAGCAACTAAGAAGAGTTGGTGTTGCATCGAAGGCTTCCATGAGTGAGGAAGAGGATAATGATAATGAAGATGGTGAAGATATAGAGATGATCATATTTGCCAAGAAATTCAAGAAATTCATGAAGATAGATAAGGGCAAATCATCCCAATCTAAAAAGGTTAACAAGGTGGTGTGCTATAATTGCAACGAATCGGGGCATATCAAATCCGATTGTCCATTACTAAAAAAGAAAAAGAAAAAGGCATTTGTAACAACTTAGAGCGATAGTGACTCTTCCAATGATGATGACTCTAAGGAAGACTAAATTGGCAACCTTTGTTTCATGGCTCTTGATGAGCCTAAGGTAACCTCAAATTCTCTAAATTTAAATTCCTATACATTTGATGAGTTACAATATGCTTTTGATGATCTTGTAGTTAAGTTTGAGGAAATGAACTCTAAACACAAGAAAATGATTTATTATTGAATCAAAACTTGTTTTAGGGAATGAAAAAAATTATTTGAAAAATGATTTTGGTGACTCCAAGCTAAGAATTAACATTTTAAAGAAAGCTAATTTTGATTTGAAAAGGATGATTAAAAGCTTGGAACAAGAAAAAAAAATCATTTTTGACAAATCCATTCAAGTTTATATGACCAAGTGCTCACATTGCAATTTTCATGGTCATAATTTGCATACTCGTCCTATCAAGAAAAGGACACAAGTTAAAGTTAGGCAAGTATGGGTTCCTAAAGGAACAAGAGGCTTTGAGACTAACATTACCCAAAGCAATTTGGGTACCGAAAACCAAGTGAAAGTCTCTTGTAGGTGTGTTAAAGCAATAAGAAGCAACGCAATACAAATGGATGCTCTAGACACATAAAGAAGTGTGATGGGTAACCTCGAAGTTTTCAAATTTTGATATGTGTATTGGTTATTCATGTGGTGATTATTAATGCTTTATTGAATTTAAAAAAAATTGTTTTTAATGAATGGGTTTAATGAAAATCCATGTTTTACATCTTGAGCAATTATGAGCTTAAATGTGCATGCATTTGATGATTTAGTTCTTGATGATAATATATTAAATCGATTTGTGAAATATTGTTATAAAGCATAATTTAAGAATGCTTTATACATAGAAGGTTGAGTTGGTTACACTTTATGCCATAAGTTATTAAAAAGTTCTATTGCATGACTATATTATATGCATATCTTTAAGGGGAGCATTTAAAGCTTACTTATAAGATATGATACCATAATTAGTAAGTTCTTAAGTCTTTTTAATAATTAATATTCAACTATGCTTTCGTGAGACTTAGGATGTTTGATTATTTTGTAAGTTCATGATTTGTGGCTCAAGCAAACATTGAAAATACTTTTTAAACATGTGCTTTTGTGGTTTGATTTAAAATTCCTTTAATTGCATATTGCCTTACTTATGTGACCAAACATGCCAATTCATTGAAACTTGATTTTAAAAGTCATTTTA
>JAQSVH010174193.1:10590-21249 GCA_029448705.1 Adansonia digitata
ATAAGTAGAGTTACACAATAAGCTTGAAAATTGAGTTCTTTTTAAATTGAAATTTGAATATGATTTTTTAGATCAAAACTTAAATTAATTCAGCCTAAATATTATTATATTTATAAAAAAATTTTACTTTTTAATTTTAAAAAAGTTTAAAAAACATATGTTAAAATATTAATAATTTTTTTTTAATTTTAATATTTTTATTTCAAATATTATTAAAATATATATTTATATTTTATAAATAAATAGATATTATAGCTTATAAAAATTTAATAATAAACATTATGAATATAAAATATTAATATTTTAATAGTAAAAATATTAATAGAAATAATATTTTAATAATTCATATTATATTTCAAATATTTTAAAATTTTCATATAGATAATATTATAAATAATATTTTATAATAATTACAATGCTTTAGATATTAATATAATTAATTTTTAATAATAAATAGTATTATTTAAATATTTAATATTAATACAATGTTTTTATAATAAATATTATTAAAATAATACTATTTGAGATATTAATATTTTAATAATAAATAGTTTTTAATATTTTAAAATTTATGTCAATATTGCTATTTGAAAAAATATTCCCTAAAAATGGAAAATATTTTTTATTAAGTCATCCAAATATTGAAATATCTCTACTTTTCAAAAAATCCTTACATTTTTCAAAATATGTTTTGTAAAAGCTAATTTCTATGTAACAAACAAACCCTAAAAGGGAAGATAATTTTTCAAACAAAGTTGTTAATTAGTCGAATTATTTGTTGGCTTATAAGTTTATTTTTTTTTATTTGTGAATGTCATTCTTATACAGAGGTCATGCTAATTTTTCTATATTATTCCAATGTTATCAGATATCCATGAATGGACTCGCAAGTTTATTTTAACTCCAAATAGAGTTTACATATGATTTTTAGGTTTAGACTTAGATAAAAAAATTATTATATTAATAAAAATTATTTTTAGTTAATGTTACTTTAAAAATATTAGAACATTAATATAAGGATAATTATCTCATACACTGACAATGAAAAATAACTCTGCAAGAAGTGTTCATGCTCCATTTATTTACTATTCATTTTTTAAATACACTCCATTAGACACGTGTTATCCCCAAGAATCCCACTTCTGGAGTTTTTTCTTTCTACCACCAGTGTATAGGATAATTATCCTTATTATAAAATGTCTTTCAATATTTTAATTGGAGATAATACCCTATTTGGCTCTTTAATTATAACAATTGTTCAATGTGGTATCTTAAAACTTAACTGAACCCTAAATGGCTGTTATGAAACGGTCTGTTGACTTGGAGTTGCCACCAATCTATTTTGGCTAGGTGAGATTAGCTACTTATTGTTAGTATATACCTAGAGCCAATTAGCTCAAATGAGGCATTTATTAGTTAATAATGCAAGCCTATCACATAGTTTAGTTATACACATTTTTCCTTCATATTTGTAGTATGACAATAACAATAAACTACTGATTGGATGAAGCCCATGGAACACATTTGGCCTTGCAAAAGAACTGTAAATAAGTTAGAATTATGAAATCCCTATGCACTAAAGTCATGTCTCTAAAACTATTCCTAGTTATTATATTGTTAAGATAGTGCATTGCTAATGTTCAAAGACTATTACGTTTTATGCCTTCTTACTTATGAAGTAAGCAACCGATCTTATAAGTTGAAGTATATGGGATACATGGGATGACATGTGGGTGCTTGTTTTTGAAAAGAAATTCTGGGCTTACGCTTATCAACATAAGTAGAAAATTTTAATCGGAATTAGATATATGAAGTAGAATTAAACAAAGAAACACTTGGATTTTCTTAGGATCTTAGGAAAAGATATACATGTGATCTGATTGCAATTTAAAATATAGATTTGATAGAAATCATATATGCTTAGGGACTCATAACTTTAAGCATGCCATGTTGGAATCCAAGTCATGCTTAAACAAATAAGAATAATAAATTTAATTAACAATTATTAAAGTATGTTCAGCAAAAAAATTAAATAAACATACCAAATTCCTCAAAGGATCAACTTAGGCATCTTTAATCGATCTAAAAATTCAAGAACATAGGAACAAAATTGAACATTAAATCGGGATTGTCAAGATCCTTGATTAAATTCAATCTCCGCTTGTTCTGGCACATCAAGCTTGGTTGTCGCAAACAAAGTCATCCAATTGTCCAACCTCTAATGGTGATTCACACATGTGACTCGGGAAATCTTAATGAGGTTTATATTGTGTTTGCAGGAGTTGTATTAGTGGCTTGGTTTCATAAACCTTGCCTTTGATTGACCACCTTTGTCGCGTTAAAAAATTGAGAACAAGAAAATATTTTTCTTTCTTAATGACTTTTTGCGTATGGCTATCTCATTGTCAACAACAAAAAGGTGGCGTTAATCAGATAACTTGGATAGCAAAATAAACATATATATAGATAGGGTTTAGTGCACATTAAATTTATGCTATTATTGCACTTAGACCCTTAGACTAATTGAATTATTCAATTAAGTCCTTAAAAGATCAATATCTCTATAATTTAATCCAATCCCATTTTAATTTTGTAAAATCACCCTTATGTGTGTAACCCATTAGGCCCTTAACATGTTGGCGATAAATATATATTAATTCGATTAAGAATATTTATATTTATAGACCATGAGTGGCATTTAGCAATGCATCATGGCCACCCAAATGCCAGAAGAGTCAATATGGTTTTTGACAAGCTTTTTAGTGTATAGTATGTTAGTGTAATTAGATTCTTTCATCATATATCCCAGAAAATACAAGAGCATGCTGCAGTACCTACTCTTACCCTATTTCATATTAGTCCTGCAGCCATTATGTGTTAACTCCATAATCAGTATTGTTTTGGCCAAGGACTTTGAGTTAACACAGGCAAAGAATAAATGAGATATGTCACCTCATATCACTTAGGGTGATGAATCCTCTTTGGACCACTGATTCACCTTTAGTATGCTTCATATCAAACCCAAAACCACACTTATTTTGATATCCATCCATTGTGGACCTATTTATGATGATATCTAAGTATGATAATTCACATACAAGGTGAACTAATGTCACAAGTCTAAAGATCACTTTTACTACTGACAAATGAGAATATTTTCCATAGACACTTAAGTGAAATACCAAATAGAACTCTCATAGCGTGTCATGTTCAGTGAATTTGTAACCATAACAAACACCCATGTAAGGTCCCTAAATATCTCTATACTTCAACTTATGAGAATAGTTACATGCATCATATGCATGGAGGCTTTCGTATGCTATCTTTGTGCATGGTCAATGCCTTACCTTGACAATACGATGACCAAGAACAGTTTTATAAACACAACTTTGATGCATAAGGATCTTATAATTGCAACTCTTTATAATTCCTTTGCAAAGCCAATATATTTGATGGGTTTTATCTTTATAAGCTATTAATAACAATTATATTATAACTTATGGATAAAAATACCTCATTAACAGTAAAAATATATAATGTATTTTACATGAAATTTTTAAAGCCGGTATATTACAAGCAAATCCAATTGGCTTACAAGGTTTACACTAACATGCCGATCCCTACATGAATGCTCAGTGGGTTAATTACTATAATATTTTCTTAAAGCCAAAAGCAGTCCAATGTTCTTCCTTTAACGGTGATCCACATAGATGCTTATTGGAGCCTTCATAAGGTTTGGTGGTTCTCCAGTACTAGAGGCATAAAAATTTATTCAAAAGTAAACATATGCATTAGAATTAAACAAAGAAACACCAAGATTTCTTCAGGATCTTAGAAAGATGTGATCTTATTATAATTTAAAACATATATCTAATAAAAATCATGCCTGTTTAAATACTTGTAACTCTAAACATGCCGATCCCTACATAAATACACCATAGGTTGATTATTGCGATCTTTTTTTTAGGACAAAAGTAAGCTAAATGTTCTACCTCTAATAGTGATCCACATAAATGCCTATTGGAGCTTTCATAAGGTCTAGTGGTTCTCTAGTGCTGGCCAAAAGTCTTGTTAAGCCTCAATCAAGAGATATATGGCCAATAAGTATAGATCCGATATGATTCAAAAATGATTCCCTTATCTATTGTACCAAACGGATATATTTATTGGTATCTGAGCAAAATAATTACTTCTTTAAGTAAACTTGGCACAAACGTGGTTTCTAAGTGATTTGAAATTGTTTATGATCATAACGAAGGTGGAAAATTAGTTTTCTAACCTAAAAGAATTAATCAAAATAAAAAATTAAGATTTTTGGATTCCTTTGCCTATTTCTACGAAAAACTATTACTTCTTTACGGAGTTGTTTTTCTTTTCTTTAGTGCAACAAGCATGGGAATTATTCTTGGATCACTTTAGATGTAAACCTGCTGGCTATATATCTTTTGGTTAAGGCTTGAGAAACTTTCTAGCTAGCACCAGAGAACCACTATACCTCATAAAGGCTCCAATAGGTAGCTTTGTGGATCACAGTTAGAGGCATGACATTTGTGCTACTTATGGCCTCAAAAAGATCATAGTAATCAACCTATGGTGCATTAGTGTATGGATTAGCATGTTAGAGCTACGAATCTTTGAGCAAGTATGATTTCTAATAGATTTATGTTTTAAATTGTAATCTAATTTCATATACTTATCTTCCTAAGGTTCTGGGGAAATTCGAGTGTTTTTTTGTTTAATTCTAGTGCGTAAGTTTAATTCTAATTAAAATTTTAGGGGTATATTGATATGCATGAGTTTAGGATTTTTTTTTTTGTGGATGACATCAAGAAATATGCCATAGAAGTGATATAAACATAAATAAAAAAGAACAATTTGCTAGAATTTCATATAGCATTAAAACACATTTTCAAGATGAGCAAGCACATAAGAATTAGGAAACATGAGGGAGGAGTCAATGAAACATGAGAAATTCTAGCCATATCTAAGGCCACAATATGCATGAAGATCCTAAGACAAGGTCATCGTCAGCATGTTAAAGCTTATTAAAATGATGAAAAAGCAAAAACCATATAAATAAAGGAATAAATGATAAGGAATATAGCACAAAAGCTTTAGAAACCTTGTTGAGCATAAAAGGTTTTGAACTTATAGCGTACTTACTTGCCTTCCCTTACTATGATTTTAACAAAAAAATATGGCTAAGAGTGAGTTTGAAGGTTATTATATCAATGGAGGGGTGTTTTTTAAGATGTGATGGTTATGAAGTATTTTTGGAGGGCTAATAGGGGAACTACGGGAACGAATATTTCTAAGTATAGTGGCTGATGTAAATATGTGTCAAGGTTTTTTTCTTACTAAGCACATCATGAATCTTATATAAGATTTAAACTCAATCATCGAAAACCTAGCAAATGTGAGGCATTTAGGACATTTAAGGTAGACAATACGGTGATTCATTGTACCAAAAAGCAACCTTTTAGCATTTCATTGGTTGATGTACATGCTTGAAATAGAAACAAACCATGCATGGGCTGGTACAAGAGCAAGGTCAAGCTTGCCTTTTATCTATCCATATTATAACATGAAATGCCTTTGTGATAAGCTTAATGGACCGTTCAAAAATGTTAAAACCCAATGTTTAAGCCCAAAAATGAAGTCCATATGATTTTTAGGAAGTATGTTTGATATTAAATGATTTTTGGAGCTAAAGTCATTACTTAATTCATGTTTTAATGCAATGGGGCTAAGGGGTGAAAAATGCCATGAACTAGGCAAAATACACGAAATGTATTGATACATTACATATTGTATCGATTCATCTATGCAAAAAACCCAGAATGTATCGATACAATCATAGTTAGTAAAATGTACCAATTCAATCACTTATAGCTTACTTTTGGCCAAAAATCAAATTTTAGCTATGATTAACCTTGTATCGATACAATTAGCTCATGTATCAATACATTGATTCATGTATCAATGCATTCCCTTTTTGTATCGATACAAGTAGATTAATTTTGAATTTTGGTGACATGTAGGCTTCATATTAATACATATAAGCTATGTATCGATACATGTATGCAAAAATCTAGATTTTTCATACATTTAGCTCTCAGAACGCCTTGTGTTAGCTAGAAATAATGGATGACCGATCTATGATTGCTTAATTAACTTTGATAACATCTCGAATAGTGACCTTTGATGCCTTAAAAATTAATTTAAACAAAATTGGGTGTCTACAACTACCTTTTTTTGTTATTGCTGAGCATAAGAAAGAAGGCAAAGACCAATATACACCATTTTATCCAAGGCGTGCGTGACGCAGCCTCATGCTCCTATGATAAAAAGACTGAAATTGATATAACATGAAGATAAAACAATATTTTGTTAGTGATGTCAATTTTTGCAAAAATGTTGAGTTTAAATTCTTGGATAAATAAACCTAAACTACAATCCTAGGCTCGACTATCCTTAGGTTCGACTTAAAAAATGACAAAATGCCAATATGCCAAATCATGGCCAACAACATTGACTTTAAAAAGATTTCTTAATATGTTTTAGATGAAAGACCTAGCTACGATCCTAGGCTTGACTTATCCCCAGGTTTGACTTAAAAATGATAGAATGCCAATGTGCCTAATCATAGCCAACAATGTTAGACTTTGAAAAGATTTCTTGATAAAGGTTTTTAATTGAGATTCTTAACATAACTTCTTGAAAAAGGTTGTTGACAAAAATCCCAATAAGCTGGATCATGATATTCTAGCAACATTATACTTTAAAAGGATTTCTTGATAGGTTTTTGTTAGAGATTTTTGACAAAAACTTCTTAACAATGGTTCTTGAAAAAATGCTAATCAGTCAGATTATGATATTCTAGCAACATTAAACTTTAAAAGGATTTCCTAACAGGTTCATGACAAAAATTCTAATAAAAGTTCTTAACAAAGGTATAAAGATTCTAGACATGAGTTCTTGACAAGGTTTTTAACAAAGACGAGTTCTTAACAAAGGTTCTTGAAATGGACTAATTAGTTGGGTCTGACCTATCGACATCATTGGGGCTTGAACTTTCTTAGAGTAATGTTTTGGAAAAATAGGATTCTTACATGAGAAACCTTTTAATTTATTAATTTTTGATGTCAAAAATTCTTACCAGGGAGTTTTTTTTATTCAACAGACTTTTTTTAATACGATGTTGATAAAATAATGTTATGTGATGACAATATGATGTTTAACAGGGCTAGGCAAAGTTTAATTAAGGTTTTATTTACAGATGTTTGGGTAGGATCTAATTTGATTTAGATGAGGTTTAGTTTAGTTTAGTTTTTCTAAGCTATCCTTTTGAGTTTTTGACTTAAGTTAAGATGGTAATCTAGATGTCCTTTTAGGATTTTCACTAGAAAACTTTTTTGACTCTATTAATAGAGGACGCCCTTTCAAGTTTTCATCCTTTAAGCATAGTTTTTGTTGATAGAGTCTGAATTGACAACATTGGGCAAGATGTTGCCATCTATTTCGATTAAGATCAGGGCCCTTCCAAAGAAAGCTTATTTCATGACATAAGGTTATTTCCAATTATGGTTCCACTTGCCTTTAGCATCTTTGTGGATTGAGAGGATTTTCCTGAGAACTAGTTTACCTTTATGAAACTGGCAAGGCTAAACTTTTCTGTCATGGGCCTTAATCATCGGCCTTTGATACATTTGCCCGTGACAAATGGTGTTCAGTTATTTTTCTTCAATAAAAGGTGATTTATCTATTCCTGACCTATTCGACTTTTTCAAGTTTAACCTTTATCAAGACTCTTAGATAGGGGATTTTAACTTTAATAGATAAGATGCCCTCTATTCCATAGACTAATAAGAATAATGTAGCATCCATAGAAGTTTGAACTAAAGTTTGATATGCATGAAGTGCAAATGGTAGCTTCTCGTGCCAATCTTTAAAAGTCTCAGCCATTTTTTGACTATATTCTTAATGTTCTTATTGGTTATTTTGACTGCCTTATTCATTTTTAGACAGTATGGCACCAAATTATGGTGTTGGATTTTGAATTTAAAGCACACTATTTACATTATATTGTTTTTCAAGTTACTATCATTGTCTATAATGATTTGTTAAAAAAGTTTGTATCGATAGATGATGTCTTGTTTCATGAAATTGCACACAAATGTTGGCATATGAGTCCATTTCTGCCATTTGGTGAAGTAGTTTATCACTACTAAAATGAATTGGTGCCTATTAGAAGCTTTAAGAGTGATGGGCCCAACATATCTATGCTCCACATAGAAAGGGCCACGTGACTATTATGAAATGAAGCAATGAGGGTGGGATATTAATCTTGTCTACATAAATTTGACATTTATGACATTTTCGAGCATAGTCAATATAGTCTTTTTCGAGGGTTAATCAGTATTAGCCTGATCTCATTACTTGCTTTATGATCCAATGCCTATTAGCATGTGTGCCATAAATCCCTTCATGAACCTCTTCTATAATTTTTTTGGCTTAAAAAACATCAACACATTTGAGTAGCACTTGATCCTAACTTTTCTTGTGTAATATTTCCCTATCTAGAATGAATCCATAGTTATTTTTTGATAGTCTTTTTTATTATTTTTGTGGCATATTTAGGGTATGTTGATCCTTAATAGATTAGTTTTGGGTTGTGAGTTTGCCATTCCCTTTTTAGTTGGTAAATGACCAAGGTTAAATCCTTAAAAACCCATAGAGTCTTGACATTTCTCTCTGTAGTTGCTTAAAGCCCTATGATACAAGCTTTATATTCTACTATCTTGTTGGTGCAATCAAAGCTTAGTTTGGCCATCAAAGGGTAGTAACTTTCATCGGGTGAAATTAGTATTCGACACTCCATCAAAGTACATTTTCAAAATGGATAATAACTATAGGTTTTTTCTTTTTCAGTTGTGCATATCAAGTTTTCATCAGGGAAATTAACGTCCAATGGTACATAGTCATTCATCACTTGAGTTGCTAAGAAATCAGACATGACTCTCCCTGTAATGGCTTTTTGGTTAACATAGATAGTGTCATATTTAGAGAGTAAAACTTGCCACCTAGCTAATTTTTAATAGTGCAGGGGCTTTGCATATATACTTAATGGGATCGAGCCTTGTGATCAGCTATATGGTATGATATAGCATATAGTGCCTGAGTTTTCGAGTAGTCTAAGCCATAGCACAACATAACTTTTCCACGGTGGAATAGTTATTCTCATACTCCTTGAACTTCTTACTCATATAGTAAATGACTTGTTCTCAACACATAAATTCATTAAAGACTTGACAAATAAAGGATTAAAGGTCAACTAAGAATTGGCGGTGATAATACTAGTGGTTTTAACAGGTAATGCTTAACTTTATCGAAGGCTTCTTAACATTTTTCATTTTATTCCTTAGGGTTCTGTTTATGGAGGAGTTGAAAGATCAAGTCACATTTGTCAGTCAGTTAGGATATGAATATGGAGATATAGTTCAGTCTTTCCAAGAAGCTTTTCATTTCCTTATGGAATCGAGGTAGTGGCATGTTTTAAATAGCATTGACTTTATTTGGATGCTTTTTCACTGAAAATGAAGCCTAAAAGTTCCCTGAAGTGACACCAAATATACTTTTGGCGGGATTTAGTTTTAGCTAAAACTATCACAGTTATTCAAAGGACTTTAAAAGATCCAAGTTATGTTCACCTTATCATGTTGATTTGGCAATCATATCATCTAAAACCTCAATCTTCTTATGGCATGGAATGTTGCTATCACGGCCTTTGAAAAGTTGCCTTAAAGTTCTTAAGCCTAAAAAGCATGACCTTATAGAAGAATATGGCATATATGGTTACAAATGTAGTTTTCTCTATGTCGTGGATGCCATTTTGATTTGATTATAACCTGAGAACCCTTCATGAAAGAGAACAAAGAGTTCTTAATAGTGTTGTTGACCAAAGTGTTGATATGGGGCAATGAAAAATTATCTTTTGGACTAATGTAGTTCAAATATGAATAATTAATGCATATTTGCATTTTGCCATCTTTCTTTAAAATTGGGACAATTTTGGCAATTTATTCTGGATATTTGGCTACTTCAAGAAAACCTGCTTTACATTATTTTTTTTTACTTTTTTCTTAATCTTAAGCATCTCTTGTTTCATTCTTTTTAGCTTTTGCTGGATTGGTTTGCATTTAGGTTTGAGGGGAAGCTTACGAACCATAATGTCAGTGTCTAGTCCAGGCATGTCTTGATATGACCAGATGAATATGTCTTAGTACTCTCGAAGCAAGCTTATCAGTTTGGTTCTGGTAGAGGGTTTTATTAAAGTTCATATCTTAATTTCTTTTCGATCTTCTTTAGTCCCTAAATTTATGACTTCAATTGGCTCTTATTAGGGCAAAATTTGTTTTTCTTTATGTTTGATTAATCGTAACATATTTGCTGGCATGAAACTCTCTGTGGAATCTTTGTTAGAATCAACTTTACCAGTGTAGACACCTTATTTTGTCCGGGCTAATTTTTAATAATCTGAAGTACAGACGTAAGAGGGAGCGGTAATCGTCAAGCGACGTTATTTGAGGATGTCAAGGAGGCCTAGAGATCATATCAAAGGTAAATACAAAGATGTGGCATCAAATGGTGTAGTCCAAG